>LOJH01037552.1:0-15239 GCA_001685095.1 Ellobius talpinus | reverse complement strand
AAAAAAAAGCCAGAGGGAAAGGCCATCTTGCCACTGGCTGCTGGCTTTTCTGTTGTGCCAGGAGGGAAGAGTGATAGGTCGTGCCCATCTATATACTGTGTGGGTAGCAGGGCCTGAGGAGCAGCCTGGACAAAGCAGAATAGTGGAGAAAGGAGTAGGGAGGAGCTTCCATGATAAGAAAATGAATTGAACTGATCAAGAAGCAAAATAGCTGTGAGAAGCTTCATGAAGAATAGAGCCACTGGTCAGCTGTGTGCTCATCCTGCATTCACGTGGAGCAGCAGAATACTGCAGTTGAATTAAGTTAGGGTTATGTTGGGCAAGTAGAGGATAGTCCTGGAGGAAGCCATGAAGAATATTGACTACTAAAGAAGTTTGACAAATTGTACATAGACCCTAAACAGGATAGTAATAAAGTAAGTCAAGTAGGAAGGGAGAGGAAGAGAAGAAAGTTTAAAAGTCAAGAGAAATCTGCCAGTGATGTTAGAAAGCATACATGGTGGGGAAAGAGTGGGTAGTTTGAAAAATAAACATTTAGGAATCTTCAAAATAGCTTTAGGGGTATGGCTCAGTGGTAGAGCTCCTGGCTAATGTGTGAGGCACCATGTTTGATCCCCAGGTCCACAAAATAAATACATGTATACACATTACTGTACTCTGGTAAATATTAATCAGTAGCTGCTTGTGTCAAGTTCTGTTCATCCCTCAGTATGTCAGTGTATAGTAGGCAGCACAGAATTCCATTACATTGCTAATATTGAATTACCCAGTGATCTTTACACTGTAGTATCCCTATTGTAGCAGTTCTCAACCTGCGGGTTGTGCAAAGGTCGCATATCAGATATTTACATTATGATTCATAAATAGAAAAATTACAGTTAGGAAGTAGAAACAAAATAACTTTATGGTTGGGGTCACCACAGCATGAGGAACTGTATTAAAGGCATAGCATTAGGAAGGTTGAGAGCCTCTTCCCTATTGGATCCCTCCCAATCATAGCACCAGAATGAACCTATGTGCTTTAGAGGTAACAGTCTCCTATGATTTTCATATTGGGAGTTTGTAGGAATGTGTGTGTTCTGAGTCAGCAGACTCGGCTTTCCTGTGCTTGTGACCAGAAGGATGCAGGGAAAGATAAATTCCGGCTGTCATGCTATCTTCATTTTCAGTTATCTCCACAGGGATTCCAGAGTCAGGTGCCTTAACTAATAACAAAGTCTAGTCATCACATCAGAAAAAAATTGAGGAGGAATTTAGCAGGGATTTTGCTTGCTTGTTTTTATTTTCTGTTGAAATCTGTATTTCCGAGAAAGAAGGAAAGATTCACCTGTACTTCACTGCCAATGTTAATAAAACTGTGTAAAGAACAATTTAAGATACTCCATTTCACACCGTATAGGATCTGTCAGAATTTATAACATAGCCAACAAAAGGTAGAATGTTCTTGAGATAAAATTTACTATGCTTTAGAAAGAAAAGTAAATTATAAGTTATGCTTATTCTGAATTTTTAAACTGAGCTAGATTGTCAATATCACACTTGCCTCAAAGATGTTCTGACTATAAATTACAAGACACATTGTTGTAAGATATAAATATATCCCCATGGAAGAGCGATAGCCCAGGCTCCTTGGGAAATACAGTTCTCAGAATGCCGTTACTGAACATATTGTGTTTTGAGTGTGGTTCCAACTTTAAAATATTTCTGGAAGTGTAGGAACTGTTCACTCAAGTTTTTATGAATCACTTTCTCTCTCTCTGTCTATCTATCTATCTATCTATCTCTCTGTTTCTCTTTGTTTTTTTGTTTTGTTTTGTTTTTCGAAACAGAGATTCTCTGTGTAACAGTCTTGGAACTCCCCTTGTAGACCAGGCTGGCCTCGAATTCACTGAGATCCTCCTGCTTCTACTTCCCGAGTGCTGGGATTAAAGGTATGTGCCACCACTACCCAGCTTTTAAAGGTAATTTTTTTAAAAACATTTCCCTGTTTGTGCTGGACGTAGTTTAGTGATTGAGAACACTGACTACTCTTCCAGAGGACTCAAGTTCTATTGCCAGCACCATATATGGCTGCTCACAACTGTCTGAACTCATCCTATGGTGCACAGACAGATGCAGGCAAAACACCAAGACACATAAAAATAAATAAATAATTTTCTCTGTGTATCATGCAGCTTTGAAACGGCCACTTAGCAGTATTCAGTTTCCCATCAAAGTAACAAGAGGCGCTAAGCTGTTTTCCAGTGGGTGCCCTTAGATGTGGGTCTCTCTAGAAGCGCTTTCTGGGGCAGGTAGAAGGTGCTGCAGGGCTCTCTGTTGTCTGTACTGCGTATGGAGCACAAGCCGCTGTTTTTACACTTCTCAGCTGTGTTTACTTAAGTCAGTGTTTCAGAGAAAGATGCTGGAATTTTCCTTTTCAAAAATTGTCTATGCTTAAAGGACATTTACCTGTGTTTAAAGACAAGAAAGGTCTCCTTTGGCACCAAGCCCAGGACAGTCTAGAAGTTGCTCCTCCCCCCCATTCCTTTGAAATATAGAAAAACACTATTTTCCCCTTTTTTTAAGGCCGCCAAGGGATGAAATGCTTTGATCCTCAGACTAACATTAGAGCACTTCTGCCAGGAGCAAGATGTGACAAACACATAGAATTTATTCTCCCTTCATGTAAACACTGAATAGTCTTCAGAAAGAGGTATCCATAGACAGAGCACATGTCCTCACTCTGAGAAAACACAACTACTCCAAAATCAAGGAAATAGCTGAGTGAGGAGAGCTGGTGAGGACAGGAAGTCAGCACCCAGCCTTTGAATATTTTTACCTGGGAGGCTTTGAAGTGATGTGATATGTAAGATTTGTTTCAAAATAATCTACTGAGAGGTAGAGATTCAAAGACAAAATAAGACTCACAAGTTGATAATTATTAGGCCTGAGTTTCATTATTTTATTATCTAGTATAATAATCTATAACTAAGTATCTGTGATTATAGATATAATATATAATAATATATAACTAAGAGTCTGTGTGATTTTATCTGTTGTTGAGTTCTTCATGATAAAGTGTGTTCAGTTGTAAGTTGTGCATTTTGCTAGTATGCCAAGCTTCTGACCAAGAGACAAATTGTTAACTCCTCCAACAGCCATTCTTGTTAAAGTCAGACTTCTGCGTTTACTGTTGCTCCTCATCGCATCAACCTAAAACCCATCACTACTCTAAGAAGAAAGTTTATTTAGTGACCAGATACAGAGCTAGCCCTAAAGCTACCTGGATTTGGAGCTCAGACCAGTACCCATTTTTCAAGCCTTCCAGTTAACTATGGGCTCTCAGGCTCTGGATGCTGTCTTGTCTTTGCCCATGTCCTCATGGTCCTAATTATAACTCTCACATCATCGAGTCCACACAAAAGAAGTCAGTGATCCGGCATTCTCAGTAGAAATCATGCAGAACCGCTCATAGTGGCCTAGCTTCAGTAATGAATTACCCTGAACCAGTCCCTAGAGCAGCCTGTTCACCAGCTTGGGCCCAAAGCCACTTGCCATCTTGGCTGGCCACTGTTTTGTTAGCTTGACACAAGGTAGTGTCATTCAGGAAGAGGTGATCTTTATTGAGAAAATGCCTCTCTAGGCAAGTCTATAGGGTGTTTTCTTTATTGGTGGTTGATATGGGAAGACCCAGATCACTGTAAGAGGTGTAAGAAAACAGGCTGAGCAAACCATAGGGAGCAAACCAGCAAGCAGCACTTGTTCATGGCTTCTTCTTTGGTTCCTGCCTCCAGGTTCCTGTCTCTACTTCCTACCCTGACTTTCTTGTATGTGGACTGTTTTATAGAACTATAAACAGAAGTAAGCCCTTTCCTCCCCAGGTTGCTTTTGGTCATGGTGTTTTATCACAGCAACAGAAACCTAACTCAGATACAATGCCTCCTTCAGTATCATGGAAATGGAAGGAAAAGCGAGGCGTCCCACCCAAACTGCATGTTTAAGAATGAAAAAGAATGGTTTCTCAAAGGGAAATGAAGTTATTGCAACAAAGATTGGATTATTAACATTTTAAGTTATACAGTTTGACTTTCTCTTTTCTCTATAAAGCTGAGCTACTATAGTTGTAAATTTCCGTCAATCAAGTAAGGTATTACAAATAGGAAAAACTAAGTCTAAATTACATAACCTACAGATGAGATGCTAGTGAATTCTTGTTACTTGCTAAACAGCAGCTGTCAGTATTGTTCAGTGAAGCCAAACTCATAAGGAGACTTGCAGATTTGTGTGACCTCTGTAAGCCAGAGACCCAAGAGCCAGGAGTGGCATTCAGTCTTAGCCCAAAGTCTTGAAAACCAGGAGAGCCAGGAGTGGAAGTAGAGGGGTAGAGGATGCAGCGAGATTGCTAGCAGGTAAGGAAGGGGAGGGCAGGCCTGAATTCTTTCCTCGGCATCTTGCTGACAGACTATATGGTGCTCACATGTTGAGAGGTCAGTCTCCTCTACTGAGTCTACCAGTACATAGACTGATTTCAGCTGGAGAACCCTCATAGATACACCCAGAAAAATGGCCAATCCTTGCCCAATCTAACTGACACATAAGATTCGCTATCATGACCTCCTTGCTGGAGGTAAAACTTGATGAAGAATGGTGTCTTTCTTTTCTAAAATGTGGCTGTATTTCAACTCTTATTATACAGTGGTTTCTACTATGCCAAAGATGTAGAATAAAATGTCAAATTTTACAGAGGTGAAGTTTCAATATTAGTTATTTCCATGGTTTTCTCTTTCAGGGCTAATTTCGTATACCGAGTATCTTTTCTTACTTACAATCCTCACGAGTAAGTATACTTCTTCTCTTTACAACAGTTATGTAGAGTTCTCATTCTTAACAAGCAGGACTTGAAATTTGGTGTTTGTGTGTTTATCACTAAAAGCATTGGGAATAGAGCTGATGAGATGTTTCCGTGAGTTAGAGTGTTTACTGTACAAACATGACAACCTGAGTTCAGACCCCAGCATTCAGAAAAAACAGGCATGAGGGTATGCACCTGTAGTTCCAGTACTGGGGGTGGGGCTCACTGGCTACCCAGTCTAGTAGAATAGCGGAAAAAGCTCCAGATTCAGTAAGAGCCATAAGGTGGAGAGCAATAACCCAAGTTCTCCACATCAGCCTCTGGCTTCCACAGGTATGTGCACAGGTGGACTCACGCGCACACACATACAAATATTAATCTCTCCATCTGCAAAATAATGTTAACTTAGAGTGTGCTCTTCTACCCACAAACTATGGCACCCTGTAACTTTGTTTCTGAGACAGAGCATTTGCTGAACAGAAAAACAGGAAAATCGTAGTTAGTGTTTTCTGAGGGAGAAGAAAAATCATAGTGTTGTCCAAGAGAAGGAAAAAATCATGATTAAGTGTTCTCTGAGAAAGAGAGAAATCATGGTTAGCCTTCTGAGAGAGGGAGGGAGGGAGGGAGGGTGAGTTCTGTAGTTCTGTAGGTCACAATGTGACCCAGACTGGCCTGAAACTCTCTTAAACTCACAGAGACCCTTCTGCCTCTGCCTCATGGATTAAAGGCATGGGCCACCATGTTTGGCCTCTTAGGGACATTTTTTAAAAAAAAAAACTGAACAAGATTCTTGCCCTTCAAAGTATTCCAGTAGTGGAAACAGAAAAGATTAAGGAATTCTCATACGTGGATGAGACTAAGCAGACATGGCAACTAAATGCAAAATACCTTACATTGATTCTAAAGCAAACACAGCATGAATGAAAATTACAAACTCTGCTGCTCGTGGTTCATATGCTGTAGCAATGTTAATATCTTAGTCTTGATAAGTGTGCTTTGGAATTGTAAAATGTTAACGCTAGAGGAAACTGGCTGAAGGGTATGCGGGCATACATTTTATAGTTGTCAAGAATGGCAAGATAAAAGGATTTAAAAACTAAAAAAGAAAAGTAAAAAAGAATAGCAATAATATGAAAATAGCAGGAGTGCTGTGAGAATACCAGAAGGCCGGAGGTAGGGTCAAGTTCTCATGGTAATTTGTTGTGCAAGGTGTGCAGCCGAGCCACAGCTCCATGGGCATTGTTGAGAGGCCAGAGCTTCAACATCAAGTACTGTTTGAAAGAGAACTTTCCTAGCTGGGTAGTGGTAGAGCACACTTTAATCCCAGCACTTGAAAGCAGAGGCAGGTGGATCTCTGAGTTCAAGACAAGCCTGGTCTACAGAATAAGTTCCAGCCACAGCCAAGGCTACACAGACAAACCCTGTCTCAAAAATGAAAAAGTAATAAGAAAGAAAGAAAATATGAACAAGATCCTTCTTTCCTCTGGCTTTTGCTTAGATACTTTTTGGTCATTTATTTCAAATTGGAAGGTTTTTGTAGCTACAAATACTTAGCATTTTGCCAGCAACTAAATAATTGTTCATTGTTCACCTCCTTGCAGAACCTCACACTGGATTCCATGTCGCTTTTAAAATGCTAGATGCAGATGGCAATGAGATGATTGAAAGAAAGGAGTTTGTTAAGGTGAGCACATGCTTGTATTGGGGTTATCGTAACACCTGGTGCTGTGCGCTGATTGACGTTTCCTTAAACATCAAAGCAGTACTCACTGTTTGCATTTGAAGGGTCACACCTAGTTCCTAATGGCAGAGGACCCGGGTTCCATTCCCTCTTCTGACCTCTGCAGGCACCAGACGCACACATAGAGCACAAATTTACATGCGGGCAGAGCACTCATATATATAAAATAAAAATAAATTTAAAAACTTCTGAAATACAATCTTGAGAAAAATGACAAGTGCCTAGAGCATAAGATTCTAGGAGACATGCACTTTTAGCATCTGCATCATACAGTAAAAGGACCGTATAGACCATATATGCTTTAAAGAATGCATGTTAAAGATGTGTTTTAAATCACTCTCATATCAAAAACAAGTAATAGAAAGGGAAGCCAAAAAATATAAATTAGTGCAAATGTTTTAGGAACTAGGTATAGCTAATATTTGAAAAACTGTAAATACAGCTGAGTATTTAATAATATTTTTTCTGAGGACATAGTTCTAAACCTCAAAACAGTGAATTCCACTCTGTTTTCTAAAAGCTGGTGCTGATATGAAAGAAACATCTCAGAGCAAACCATTGGTTGTACTCTGTAGTTTATGCAGAGGGGGAAATGCATACAAACTTAGTAGATTGTGAGTATCATTGTCAACCAGTGAGGGTATGTGAATGACAAATTATGTGTGTACATAAATGACTGATTTATGGCATTTTGGTTGGTTGGTTGGTTGGGTTTTAGGGGTTTGGGTTTTGGTCGGGTGTTTTTGTTTTCCCAAAACAGGGTGTCTCTATGTGGCTCTAGCTGTCCTGAGTACTACTAGTATTAAAGGTGTGGGCCACTATGCCCAGCTATGGAGGTGTGAAACAAGTAGCAGTCTCTTTATTATATATGTATATTGCTCATAGAAATAAGATGATGCTTGGGTCGAAAAGCAAAACTGCCATCTGCTTTCAAAGTTAAATACATGCTTAGTGTATGACTTGAGAATTTTATTCCTAGATTTACAGTCAAAGAAAAGAGAGTATATAAGTGTGTGAGGTGGCTCAACCGTGTAATCCCAATATTTGTGAAATTTAGAAGGATTGCCATGAGTTCTAGGCCAACCAAGGCTATAGAGTGAATTCTAAGCCGGCCTGGGCTACAGAGAGAGAGAGACCCTGTCTCAAAAACACAGAATAGCTGGCAAGTGAATCTCTGTAAGTTGAAGGCCAGTCTTGTCTATATACAAAGTTCCAGGCCAGCGAGGCTACATAGTGAGACCCTCTCTCAATAAATAAATAAAGATAGAAAACACATGTTCACCCAGGACCTGAATATAAATATGCATAGCACCTTTACTCAGCCCCAGTCTGGGAACAACCAAAATGTTTGTCAAAAGTGACTAGATGAATAAATGTTATTTATGCAGTAGACTTCTACTGTGCAACAGAAAGCAACAAAGTATTAAGTAAGCAGCAGGAGGAATGAGTGGAAATGAAGGAAAAAGTATGAACTGTAGGATTCTGTGTATATACAGTTCTTCATTCTTCATGTCCATACTCAAGGAAAGAAAACCCTTGGTTGTCTGCAGCCAGGAAGGAGTAAAGGGAGAGAGATGAGGTGCTGAAATGCTGAATACTTCAAGTCTTGATCACTGGTGGTTAAATGGCTATGTAAGGGGTATTTTGTTTTGCATAAATTATACTTAGTAAAATTTTTGACGCAGCTCTATACCGTAGCTTTGAAAATGGTTGTTTTTTGTTCTTTTGGGGTGTTTTGTTTTGTTTTGTACAAGAAACTCTTGCAAAGCCTTGGAACAGAGGAAGAGCAGAAAAAGACCTCAGTAGAGAATGAACTGTAAAACAGTGGAGCCCCTCAAAAAGTAGACTCGCCAATGCTTAACATCATTAGGAATGATCCAGAGTATATGTGTCCATCTAGGCATGTGAGGAAGTGAGGGTGGATGATATGAAATCTGAGTAGGCTGTCATGTGTCAGGCGGACCCTCAGGACTAAAGTGCAGAGACTGTCTTACCTGAAGTGACCAGGAGTGGTAGCTCTGTTTATTTTAAGAGTTAATTTTAGAAATGAAGGCAGTAGGCCAGAGAGATGGTTCGGTGGCTCAGAGTACTTGATGCACAGCATGAGGGCCTGGATTCAGATCACCAGCACCCACATGTGGCCATGCACATCTATAACCCCAGTGTGGGGATGAAGGTGGGTACATCTCAGGAACATGCCGGTCAGCCAGGCTAACAGAAAGCAGTGAGTTCCAGATTGAGTAAGAGACTCTGTCTTGAGGGAATAGGATAGAGAGCAATAGAAAAGGGCATCCATCATGGTGCTCTGGCCTCTGCTCAAACACAGGCACTCATACATGCCTGCAAATATACAGCATTTAACATATACAGCTGCTGCAATATAAATACACAAAAATACCTATATAACAAACACATGATTAAGTTAAATGTCTGCTCTAGAATGAAGGCTTTTTAGTTGAATAGACTAATTTAAATTCCTTGTTACTTTTCTTACCTAGATATAGATGTAATATATGTAGTCTCTGTGATTCCTAGTGTAGCAAAGAACACTCAAGAAGGTAAGGCAGAAGGATCACGAAGTTCACACCAGCACAGGTTATATGGCAAGTCCCTGTCCAGAAAAATGTTTTACAGCAACGTGCAGCAAATACGTAAAGGTACTTGGCAAAGCAGTCTAAATAATGACTCCTCATAGGTTTTTATGACTTTTTTCCAGCTGTTAGTTTTACCCATAGTAATGGGGAGCAGATTTATCAGCAGTGTGCATTTATCAGAGTGTAGAAGCCTTATAAAAGAGTTCTCCTCAGTCTCATTCCCAGTGATGGCAATAGTTGGATTTCCAAGAGCAATAAGCAGAGTCCTGGGGAATCCAGAAAGACTAAGAGAAAGGGTAGCAAATCTTGGAAAGAAAGGAGTAGCAAAGACCAAACTTTCTAAATGGTTGAATAGATAGGGACTGAGTGGAGACATCTGAAGTTGAGAGCATTATTTTTGCTTTTGTGTAGAACCCAGAACCTAATGGCAGCTCAAAACCACCTGTAACTCTGGTTCCAAGGAATCCTGTGCCCTCTTTTGACATTCACAGGCACTAGGCACACACATGGTACACATATGTACATGCACACAAAAAATTCATACACATACAAAATCATTTTAAAATTTTTAAAGAGACGTAAAGACTGGAGAATAAATAGGAAATGAAAAATTTCTATCAGTAAATTTGGGAAATTATTTTGAGATTTTTTTGTGTGTGTGAGTATGTATACATATGTACATGGATGTGTATATATGGAGCACACACATGTCATGGGGCACATGTCATAGGACAGCTAACAGGAGTCAATTCTCTCCTTCCACTGTGGATCCTGTAGTTCAAATTTAGGTCATTAAGGTTGCCTTTGATACTCTGAGCCACCTCACCAGCACACCCTTTTGAGATATATGATCATTTATAAAGGAACTTAAGTTAAAGCAATGGAAGGAAATGCGCTTGCACACATAGAACCTGAAATATCTGTGCAGTGGCTTAGAAGACACCATTGCTGTCCAGATACTTCATCTACCTTAGAAAGGAGTGTATATGAAAAGGCCATGAGGTAGAGAATTGATTCTCTTAGATTAACCAACCTGTAGAATTTGCACATATGTAATTCTCCAAGGCCTGGATAAACTTTGTGGTGTTATTCCTGCTAGTCATGAGGTGTATGTCTTTATAGTAATGGAGTTAGAGGCAATTTTCTTTTGAGGGGGGTTGAGATGGGGTTTATCTGTGTAACCCTGCCTGTTCTGGAACTCGCTCTGTAGATCAGGCTGGGCTTGAACTCACAGAAATCCACCTGCCTCTGCCTCCTAAATGCTGGGATTAAAGGCGTGCACCACCACTCAGCTAGACGTAATCTCAAATATACTGAACAAGACCCCTGCAGGTATCACCATCACAATTCCAAAGCTCAGAGTTGCACTTCAGTAATGTTTGGGGGTGAAATGAGGCAAAAATTACAAAGCCGGTGGTGGCATGGAAGCTTGTCTGAAGTCTTGTCAGCTACAGAAGATGGTAAGTACTCAAGATGGCTTCAAGACAGTGGCGACTGATGGCAGAATACCCCAGACTGCTCTCTGACTTCCGCATGCATATGCACCACACATAGAAAGGAAACAGAAAGTAACTATTGGGACACATCACTGATTGTTTGAAGGTTAAGGCTTTAAAGTCAGCCTTGAATGCCTATAGTGGGCTCTTTGTGCTGGCTATAGAATTTGAACTTGATAGCCAGGGAATTGATACATTTATCAATTTTTGAAGAAAGTATTTCAAGGAAGAAAACTACATTTCTATTAATTATTTTAATTCTTTAACTTCCATGGTCCTTAGTTTAATAAACTTAAATATATATATATATACATACATACATATACATATACATACATATGCATACATATGCATATTCTTGAAAGAGCCAGGTGTGGTGCAGTGATAAGATGCACATCTGTAATGTCTTATGAAAGTGTCCTAACGTGCAGATTGCCTCAGTTTGTAATTTCCATACTTGTGAGCATTTATGCTTTGTTAACATCTAGATGAAAAAGCTGTCAGGTAGCACGGTGCGTACTTCTTCAGCCTGAGAACTGGCGAAAGTCGCCATCTACGTGAGTTGCTCTCTGTCAGGTGTGATAAACAGTATGGACAGTGATCAAAGCCAGCAATAGTTGATCTATGTAGTCTTCACCTTGATAGATGGTGTGTCTGCTTGTGGGCCGAGTGCCAGGGTTTTAAGCAGCTTCTCTAGACAGTAGATTAATGACCAGTCTGTTCACCAGGGAAACGGCTCCTTAGGTGGTCCTTTCATTCCGAGCTACTCTCATACTGATGGAAAGGACTGTGCTCTTAGTATAAGAGTGTTAGGAATTGATCAAACTAAATACACCTGCTAGAGTTGCTGCTAAATACATAGAAAAGCCTTTGAAAGAGTTTATCCTCCTTGGTTTTGTAATGATTCTCCCATTCCTGAATGTAAACTGTCTTGGAAGCAAAGAGAAATAAAATTGACTCTGCCTAATTCATTTTCAGTCTGAAACTGAAAGTGTTGGTCAACAGAGATTCAGAAATCCATTCAACAGTATGTCCTCAGTCATTCAGAATTTCTTTTTTTGTTGTTGTTTGTTTGTTTTTGTTTTTTGTTTGTTTGTTTTTCAAGACAGGGTTTCTCTGTAGCTTTGGAGCCTGTNACAGAGATCCACCTGCCTCTGCCTCCCAAGCGCTGGGATTAAAGGCGTGCACCATCACCCAGCTAAGTCATTCAGAATTTGTATGTAGCAGATAGGCACCTGGAGGGCCTTCCACAGCTAATCTCTATATCTGTCCCTGTGACATGGCACCCCTGTGCCCAAGTCCTTGTTCTTCCCTCTGCTTGGTTGCCCTTACTGTACTCATTCAGGCATTTTCAATCATGCCGAAGCTGGCACTAGTGTCATCAAGGAGAACCACCTGGAGGAAGCCTCCTGCACCCCCAGCAGTCTCTCTGCTATCCCCTGCTTCAGTGTTGTATTTACAGTGCTCAGCACCAGCAATCGCTCTGCTTGTCTGTTCTCTTCAGCCCATTAGAATGGAAATTCAGTGACAGCAAGGAGCTTTCTGTCTCCCCAGCACCTCCTGGGCAGTGCTGTTCTCACAGAGCAGGCACACACAGCTTATTACATTAGCCGGGTCCCATGCTACCATGTCAGAGAGTGTCTTAGGGAAGAGAAAGACCCTCTGACCCAAATGTTGAACTGAGATGTTTAGGTTCATACTCTCAAATGTCTCAAATGGAAATGTTAGAATTCATATAGAATTAATATAAGCACTATAATCTTTTTTAAGTCAAATTTA
Source organism: Ellobius talpinus (assembly GCA_001685095.1). Classification (NCBI taxonomy): domain Eukaryota; kingdom Metazoa; phylum Chordata; class Mammalia; order Rodentia; family Cricetidae; genus Ellobius; species Ellobius talpinus. The sequence continues at coordinate 2,798 of LOJH01037552.1, read as the reverse complement.
GTCACACACACACACACACACACAGCCCAGGTGTGGAAGTCAAAGGACAGCTGTGAAAGTTGGTTCACTCTTCCCAGTGTGGGTCCTGGGGATTGAACTCAGGTTCCCAGGATTGGCTCAAACACTCTTACCCACTGAGTTACCTCTCTGGCCCCAGACACTGCAATCTTCAGTGTTCAGAGGCTATCAGAACCTCTTTCTGAGTCCAAACTGAAGTGTTCTAGGTAAAACCTAACATGGTAAGATTTATCAAGCACAAAATCCATCAGGACAGGTCCTTGCTATTCTAAATTTCACACTGTGTTATAGGACTCCTAAGAAACTCATACTTCAATTAACTAATTACATTTGTTGGTTTATTTTGTTTGTTTTGTAACTTTTTGAAGAAAGATTGTATGAAGGTTAAATTCGACTATATTTAATGTTTTGTAATAAAAGAACAAGTTTTAAGCTTTTTATAAAATTCATAATTAGCCATTTTATTGATTACATCAATCTTAAAGTATTTATTTTAAATTTTTGTTTATGGGCTGGAGCCATAACTCAGTGTTAAGAGCACTGGCTACTCTTTCAGAGGACCCAGGTCAATTCCCAGCATCCACTGGCAGCTCACAACTCTCTGTAACTCTAGTTTTAGGGTATCCAACACTCTCTCTTGTGCTCTCTGTAAGTGGCAGCATGTAGTGTACACTCGTATGTATGTTCAGACAAAACATCCATGTTTCGTTTTTAAAATTTTACTTGCACAATAGCTTTTTGGAGATTTTTTTATTTTTATTATGTGTATGGGTGCTTTGCCTGCATATTTTTAGTGCACCACATTATGCAGTGCCTGTGAAATCCAAAAAAAGAGCATCAGATTCCTTAGACCCTTGTGAGTGCTCAGAACCAAATCCAGATCTTCACAGCAGTTCTCAACCTAGGGTCACATATGAGAGCTTCACATTCCAATCCATAACAGTAGCAAAATTACAGTTATAAAATAGCAGCAAATAATTTTATGATTGAGGGTCACCACAACATGAGGAACAAGGGTCTCAGCATTAGGAAGGTCGAGAATCACTGCTCTTGTAGAGTCTACAAGGACAGCAAGTGTTCTTAACCTTATGTAACAGATTTTTAAAATGAATGAATGATCTGGAAAGGAAGGATATATTAACAATACTTTGTATCAAAGGAGACAGTGCCACAGATGCTACCAATAGCCAAGCACAGAAATGGAATATTGAGTATTGTGGCAGCCAGTTCATATGTGCTCAGATGAAATGGACTCATGTCTTCAATAAAACTAACAAGATATGGTATCTAAATATGAACAACCCTTTATCAGAAGCCTAGAAATGACTGTCCTAAAATCTTCCCATAAAGAGACATTCAAGTGCACATGGTTTCATTGGAATTAAGGAGGTAATGCCAAACTTTTACAAACCCTCCAGAAACACAAGATAAAGGAAAGGAAGCCCAAGATGTTCCTGGTAACTAAAACCAGAGAAAGACCTGCCAAGACGTAAATTCTAGTCCTGTCCTCACAAACCAAAATACAGAATTCTGCCCTTACTCAGAAAAAGCAATCCATGTGTGAAGTACAGAATGAGGTCAAAATAGAAATACCAGTGAGCTCCATAGCCAAGAAATCAGTCAATACAGTCCACCACCCTGACACAGTAACAGCAGAAGAGGCCATGTATATATATATATATATATACTGTCTCTTTCTTTGTTGTCCTTTGGCCTTTTGAGACAGCTCTTATGTAACACCCAGGCTGGCGATGAACTTCTGATCCTCCTACCTTCACTTCCAAGTACTGCAGTTCTGTGCATGCACCATCATGCCCAGTTAATCATGTCAGTATACACCAAACATTAACCAAATGAATCGTTAAAAGTCAGTGAAGTAGGAAACAGTGTCTTCATTCTGATAAAGAGTATTTGCCAAATCTTAGAGGGTTTGGGTGTAACTCAGGAGCTCACATGCTAGGGTATAGTTCAGGAGCTCACATGCTAAATTGCATCAGACCCTGTGTTCAATCCCCAGCACCAAGAACCCAGCATGTTGCTTGAGGGGTGGGGGATCCTGGATGCTTTCCATGCAGCATCAGGAGCAAGCAGAGAGGTTTGTTTTTAACTCTAGTGTTCAGTGTTTTGCTGGACATTCCAGTGATAGCAACCATTCAAGAAAAAAAAATGCATGGGAAAAGGTTAGAATGGACCTCTGCGGAAGCAGGTCCGACCCAGCAGCCTCCTCAGGAGCATGCCTAAGCCAGCGACCTCTGGAGCAGGCTCAAGCCAGCCAACATCACGTGACCAGGCCAGAACAGCCTCTGTGGGAGCAGGCACAAGCAAATGACCTCTGGGGGAGCAAACCTGAACAGTGACCTCCAGGATTGCACAGCACAAAAGGACCTCTGGGAATGCTGAGCAACCTCCTTCCTGGAATGTGAGTAACCTCCAGGGTGACTGGAACCATGACCTCGACTCTACCAGGAAGAGCAACCATCTGAACCTTGGATCACCAGAGACATGGCCCCAACTACACCAGTCAGAAGAAAAGATGGGTAGACAGGGTAAGAACATCACAAAGAGCAATACACAACAAAAACTAGTGGCTCTACAACTTCAAGTCTTAAACACACCACCAATACAGAAGCAATACACACCAAGCAGAAGAAAATAGCCTAAAAAAATAACTTTAGGAAAATGTTTGAGGTCCTTAAAGAGGAAAGGAAAAATTCTCTCAAAGAAATGGAGGAGGGGCTGGAGAGATGGCTCAGAGGTTAAGAGCATTGCCTGCTCTTCCA
>LOJH01037551.1:0-15240 GCA_001685095.1 Ellobius talpinus | reverse complement strand
AAGACAATTATCACATGTACTCACTCATAAGTGGTTTTAAAACATAAAGCGAAGGAAACCAGCCTACAATTCACAATCCCAGAGAACCTAGACTACAATGAGGACCTTAAGAGAAACATACATAGATCTAATCTACATGGGAAGTAGGAAAAGACAAGATCTCCTGAGTAAATTGGGAGCATGGGGACCATGGGAGAGGGTTTAAGGGGAGGGGAGAGGCAGGGAGGGGAACAAAGAAAAATATAGAGCTCAATAAAAATCAATAAAATTAAAAAAAATCTGTGCGGATCAACCACTGGACCCAAAGATCTTCTAACCTTCCCAAGACCCTGGAGTGTGCGAAACTGTAGAGATTGGCAGTCCCGGCGAGAGGCCATCATTTTTTTTTCTACTAATGACCCTTCCCCACACTATCTTTCCTCCCCACAGAATTAAGAGTTGTTCAACACACTGACACCACCGGTTACTATTGGCATAGGTGAGGACCCAGCCTAATGCCCAGGAGTCAGACAGAGTGCCACGAGCAGATATCACTTTAAAAGCCATTTTAAATAAGCAGACCCAAAGAGTTAGTGGTTTGAGTCCTGAGTTCAGGTTGTGACAACACAGGTTTCCATATTCCTCAATGGCTGACACCGGAATTGTACTGCAGACCGTGAACGAACTCCCTACCTATCAAGCCACCTCTCTCCAAGGGCAGAGGGAGCCTTACCTGCCGTCAACTCTGACCTTCTGACCTACTGACCTACCTCCCACATTCCTGCTCAAAAGTTAGCGTTTAGCTCCTCCCTTTCTCAAAATACCTAACAGCATAACCTGCATTGAAGGGGACCATAGGGGACTATAGTGAATGAAGGCACAATAATGACTTGAGGAAAAAACAATGTAAACATTTGTTTGTTTGTTTATTATTTATTTGTGTTGAAAGAGGACCTCACTATGTGGTTCAGGCTACCCAAAAACTAATGATGCTCTGACCTCAACCTCCTGAGTGCTGAGATTATCGGTGTGTGCCATCATGCATGGCCTTGAGGGCTTTTGTGTGTGTGTGTGTTTAATTTATTTACTTATTTATTTTTATGTTTATGGATGTTTTGTCTGCATGAAAGCCTGTAAGGCTTAGCATGGTGCCTAGGAAGGCCAGAAGATGGTGGCAGATCCCCTGGCATTGCAGTCACATATGGTCCCAGATCCTTTGAAAGAGCAGACAGTAGTACTCCGAACCACTGAGTCATTGCTCCAGCCCCAAGCCATGAGTTTTTATTTGATTTCAACTGTTTTAAAACACACACACTAATATGTCTGGTGACGTATGTTTGTAACCCCAGGATTTAGGAGGCTGAGGCAGAAGGATTATGAACTTGTGGTCAGTCTCAACTATAATATTGAGATATTGTTTCAGAAAACCAAAGCCCCACACTAACCACACGGACAAGGAGTCTGAGCTCCAGCCATTTGGGCCAACTGCCCCAGAAACAGTTTCAGGGGATGTACAACCTCCCGTTTCCCTGGAAAACTGATGATGGGAACCCCTGTGGACTCCTTCCTCTGCCTCCCTACAAAGCAAATGGGTTCGTGGTGAGGGCCTACTGCTCAAAGAACTTTGTGACCTGTAGCAACCTAAATTCTACATGCATTGCTCTCGTGTTTGCTCAGAATAAGAGGGTTTGGAAGAGTAAAATGAGACCTTTATGGATGTTGTCACTGTTTATTGGCTTTTTGAGGGCTGCTGCACAAAGAGCTTGATACATGAAGATGGGGGGGTCAACGGTATAATTTCATATGTCAGACAAAGCTACAGTTCTAACTGTTTCAGACAATGGTCTTTGTATCTAAAAGGTTTCCAGAAAAGGGGCATTTGCAAAGTTTAAAAGCTTAGCTTTTGGATGCCCCGAAGGCTCTGCATTTCCCATTCTTTATGCTGTCCTTGGGTTCTACAGTGTCTGTCAAAACATTACCAACCAACTCCAAAAGGAAATGAGCCTCTCCACTTTTTGTCCACAAGATTTGTTCCTATCGGTTGTTCTTACGGAGTCAGGCTGGCCCTGTGGGAATAGCAACAGGCAATATGGGGAAACAACCTGTAGGTGCTCTCTACATCGGAGTTCACAATATGGTTGTCCTATGCAACAGTGAGAGGAATCTCTGCGTCTCCCAGCATTCCTTGGGGTTACTCCACACTCAACCTCAGTAAAGACATGCACATGTTTAAAACAACATTTTTGAGACATGGTTTCGTGTATCTTAGGTGATCTTCAAATTGGATTTGTAGAGCAGGATGACCACAAACTTCTCAACTTTCTGCCTCCATCTCTGAGGGACTGGGATTACAAGCATGCACCACCATGCCTGCTCTATGTGTTGCTGGGGATTGAACCCTGGGTTTTATGCATGCTAGGCAAACACTCTACCAGCTGAGCCACAGCCTGATATGGAACATTTTTTGTTTTGTTTTGTTTTGGAGACAGGGTCTCACTGTAACTCTGGCTGTCCTGGAACTCATTCTGAAGACCAGGCTGGCCTTGAACTCACAGAGATCCACCTGCCTCTGCCTCCCGAGTGTGGAGATTAAAGTCGTGTGCCACCACCTGGCATGGGGCATTTTAAATGAAGGTCTTCAGGTTGTCTTTCCAGAATGTCACAGAATGGGGAACATTAGCTTCTTCCTCAGGTTATAACCTTAGTTCCTCTGGATTATGCAATGGTTAACCAAGGCTTTGCTGCCTGGGTCTTCATAAAGAAGCTCAGCTTGGTGCTCCCAGGCAAGGATGCATTACACTTATTTCTTCTTCTCCATTCACCTGCCTCTTCCAAAAACTCTTTACCTGCCAGTCCTCATGTCCAGTGTTCCCACTTGCCCTTAGGATGCCCTCCCACAGAACCCACCAAATCCTCTTTCAAGTCTGGCAAATTTCACAGTCTTAATGAATGCCATTGTGGAGGGTTAGAGAGTCATCTTATCCCTGTGGCCTCTCTGTACCCCGGGATCATATGGGGAGGTGGAAATGCCATAGACTTCTTCTCAGGGTTGTGGCCTTTAATGAACTAGAACTAAGACACTCTAAGGTTAATTTCTTTCCAGACTTCCCCACTTTTCTGCTGGAGTGATTGTCACCTCTCCTCCTCTCAATACACTATCGACTTTCTTTCTTGTGGAGTTTCTCCATCAGCTTGTGATGCCAAGGGAAAAGGATGCTTGCCTCTGCCCAGACTTAGTTCAAAAACCAGTTTCTTTAAACTTAACCCCAGAGGAGGTTTTTTGTCTAACTGTCTTTCCTTTTATCTTCAGAGCTGGGAGGAGACAGTGGGTTATAAGAGTAATCTGTTGTCTTCCCTGTAGCCATTTTTGTCATACTGAGATATAATAATAATAATAATAATAATAATAATAATAACTCTAACAGCTGATCCTTTGACTGTTTCCTGTGTGCCAGGCAAGACTTAGGGGTCTATGTCATTCGATTGCAATAATTCATAACCTCTGTCTTAGTTACTTTTCTATTGCTGTGAGGAAAACCTCCATGACCTACACAACTTAGAGAAGAAGGAATTTCTTTGACTTATAGGTCTAGAGGGGTAAGAGTCCATGATGTTGGAGCTGAGGTAGGAGGTGTCAGGTGAGGATGCTGGAGCAGCAGCCGAGAACTCATATCTTCACTGACAAACAGGAAACAGAAAAGAGCCAACTAGAAATGGTGTGTGACTTTTGAAACCCTGAAACCCACCCCAAGTGACTTAATTTCTCCAGCAAGGCCACACCTCCTAACCTTCTCCAAACAGAAGTTGAAGTGGGACAAAGTTCCCCAATGCCCAAGACCATGGTGGGGGTGTCTCCCTCCTACTGTCACTCTCTGTGACAGCTTCTACTGATACCATCACAAAATAGGAACAAGCCCTGAGATTAATGGCTCATGGGCATGGTCATAGCCAAGAAGGGTAAGAACCTGTATTCACACTCATGTCCAGCTAACTCCAGTGGTTTGTGTGTTATTTTAACTGTAATCAGCCAAGTGTGATCAATTGTCGAATTTTTCAAAAGACCCTTTAGACATTGAAAATGCAAGGTATCCTGGTATTCTATTGCCAGTTTGACGGCAACCATGGCTGTTTCCAATAAGGAGCTATGGGCATTGTCTGTTGATGTTTATGGTAACTAAAATGTTAGAAGAAAAAAAAACAGAATTTTTTTTCTGACTCAATAAATGAGTTTAATGCTCCAAATTGGCAGGCCTCAGGATAAATTCCACTATTTATGCAAGAAGTGGATGCAATGGCCATGTGCTTTGACCCGAACCTTGGAGGACCTCCTTTATGCAGGACATGAGGTTAATACACCCTGCACACTTAAGTCCTTCTTTGGCCCCCATCAACCTTGCTGATATAGATGCTGGGTCAACTGTGGTAGCTGTGCTAGGACACTATACCCCAGCCCCCAAGTGTTCAGAAGCTGGATCTGGGCAGGAAAGGGTGTTTTCTAAATGTTCCCCCACTTAGCCACCACTGCATTGTGGGGAAGTTCTAATCTCTTTTAACTGCTATGCAGTGTTTCTTTCTGTTTGGTTTTATTTGCCTACACAGCATGTGGAGTCCTCTTTATTGGCTACCCTCCTGTCCTCACACATGTCCAAAGATGTGAACATCTTACCAGCATCAGGAAGGCCAGAGGAAATGTCAGGCTTTGTTGACTGAAGTCAATATTTACTTAAGATGTCTTCGGGCATCTGTGTAACCCACAAATGTCTGTCCAAATGCTTAATCAGTGGTCTATATTTAAACACAGCCTGTCTTCTAAGATCCATTCATTTTTCACATTTTTCTCATTATTTCTTCTCCACTGTTCCTCTATTTGCTTATTTATTTCTCAACAATTGTTTCCAGAGACCATAGGGCAAAAAAGAAAAAAAATGAAGCATGGTGAGAAACAGATAGGAAAAAATACAAAGTCCCAGTCCCTTTGACAAAGACTGAAATAGAAAGCTTATTAGCTGCTGTCTAAGGGAAATATTATCTTAGTGTGATTTACCTTGTGATTTGGGTAGAGCTGGCAACATGGCAAATCTCCATAGTGGACAGCACAAAGGAAGAGGGCTTCAATTCTCCTGCAGATGTTTCAGTGAGAAGGAAAGGAAATGAATAGAGGACAAAAATGTACGGGATTGTCTTAGTCACTGTTCTATTGCTGTGAAGAGACACCGTGATCAAGGCAACTCATAAAAGAAGGCATTGACTTGGGGGCTTGCTTATGTTTCAGAGGCGGAATCCATTATCATCACGGTGGGGAGCACGGTGACCTGCAGGCAGGTGCTGGAGGGGTAGTAGAGAATTACATCCTGTTCCATAGGCAGAAAGAGAGAGTCTAGGCCAGGCTCTAGCTTTTGAAACCTCAAAGCCCACCCTCAGTGACACAACTATGTCACACCTACTCCAACAAGGCCACATCTCCTAATTCTTCTAACCCTTTCTTTCAAAGAGTTCCACTCCCTGGGGATTAAGCATTCAAATATATGAACCTGTGGGGACCATTCTTATTCAAACCACCACAGAGATCTCAGTCTTAAACTTCTTCTTTGTTCTCTCCCTCTCCCTTTCCCCCCCCTCTCTCTGTGTTTTATCAACTCTAAATAGTCTATGCATTGAAGAGTCTCCTACTTACAGTAAACAGGTTTCCATACTAGCCAGAGCTGGCAATCTGGAATACAGACTCTATAGAACAATAGGAGTGTTTCTCCACAGTAAGGACTCTTAATGCTATAGAAAGAGACTTCATGAATAGAAGATTACATACATGCACCTGGCCTCTATATGCCTCTGTATGACAGACTTCCTGGCATCATCGATTTGGGAACATCTTTTAAAGGAATGCCACCTATTTTTTTTTCACAGCCCCATTATACAGGCCAGACCAAGGCTGAGCTGTTCAAGCAGAGCATAGAGGGCAGAGCATCGTCTGTGCCCCTCCCACCTCAGGTCTGCCTTAGTTACTTTTCCTGTTGCTGATAATATACCCAGACAGAAGTAGCCTAAGGGAGAAAGGGTCTATTTTGGTTCCTACTTTGAATGTGCAGTCCCTGGAGATCTGGTGCAGGTGCTTGAGGTAGCTGGTCTCATTGCATCTATAGTCAGGAAGCAGACAGAGAAGACTGCTCCTGCCCAGCTAGCTTTCTCATTATGCAATTCAAGACCCAAGCCTAGGGAATGGTGCCACCCATACTTGCGGGGGAAGGGGGGATCTGCCCACCTCAATCAACCTAATCAAGATAATCCCTCCTAGTCATAGACTTGTTTCCTAGGCGATTCCAGATCCTGGCAAGCTGCTATTGATCTTTAATTGTGATAGGGCACCTACTGGGTGCACTGGGGACACAAAACACGCGATGACTTTGAGTCAGAGGACGGGTGAGTGGCAGGATTCCCTCTCCCAGATGAGCCCACAGGCTCCCTCCAAGCTCACTCAGCCAGGTTTACACGCTCTGGTTCCAATTCTTATCATGCAAGGCAAGAATCTCCTTTCCAAGGACATCCCATTTTCTTCTTAGTGCCCAGCATGATACTTAAGAATGGCTACAAGCTGGTCACAATGGCACATTCCCATAATCCCAGCATTTGGGAAGAAGAGGCAAGAGGATCCAAGTTCCAAGCTAGTCTGAACTACAGAGTAATGTGACTATGTCTTAAACCACTGACATTAGGTAATACACTTTGGAAATGTTAAATCTTGTAACACTTGTGCAGGAATTTTCTTGTTTAATTTTGTTGGTTTTTTTCCTAAGAAAAATGACATAATTGGATATAGAATAGAAGATGCTAGAAGACTTCCTAAAAACTCAGGAGCAGTTGTGGTAAGTAAAGGGCTCAATAATACTCAAGTTTGATGAGATTCTGAATAAATAAAATAAATAAAATAAAATAAATAAATAAAATGAATAAATAAGAAAGATTTATTTGTGTGTGTGCATGTGCACACACACACGTGTGTGTGTGTGTATGTGTGTGTGTACTTGTCTACTGTTTATTTGCAGGTGCTCTCACCTGCCAGAAGAGAGCATTGGATTCCCTGGGGCTGGAGTAACAGACGGTTATGAGCTGCCTGATGTGGGTGCTGGGAACCGAACTTGGTTCCCCTACAGGAGCAGTGACTGCTCTTGGGGCTAAGCCATCTCTCCTGCTCCTGGTTAGCTTGCTCACAAAGCTACTTCTGATGGTTGCTGTTGGCCTCCTCCAGAGCAGCCCTGCTTTCTGCAGCTTTTGTTCTCAAGAATCATATCCAACAGAGACTTCTCTCTTTCCCTATCCTGTCTGCCCAGTATCAAGGGAAAAGGCAAAAAAATTCAAGGTGTACCAGTGATGCAGTAAAACAGGGCAGAGTGAGGCCAGGAAAGTTTAGCAAAGGTGGCGAAATTAGCCTGCATACACGCGGGGGTGGGGTCAGGGGGAGAGGTGGTTCTAAGCCTTTGAAGGAGTCCCAATGACCCCAGACATTTTCACTCTCATGTAGTCTCTCACATTGTACCAAAATCATTTTCTGGGTGCAACAGAATAGAGCAGAAGTGACAGTCTGTCATTTCTGACACTGAGGTATGAGAGGAGAGGAACGGCGTCTCCTTTTTTATTCTCTATCCCTCCCTCTCCTCTTCCCTCATCAATCATTTTGAAAAACAAAAAACAAAAACAAAAACCACCTGTCTCAATGTGGTAACCCTATGGAGTGTCACACATGGCAAGGAACCAGGACCTCTGGCCAACAGACAGTAAAGAATAAAGGCCACCTAATAACAAACACATGGATGAGCTTGGCTGTGGACTCTCTAGGCTTATTTAAGTCTAAAAAAATTGACTGAGACTTTCTGTCAGAATTCCTAGCTAAGACTCACATTGATGACTTGCCTGGCTGCATGAGATAATACATTTTATTTGAAATTGGTCATTGGGGGTTTTTATTATGCAGAAATAGTAACTAACACAGAAAGGCAACTTGGCACCCTAAAAATGAGCTGGGAGCCAAAAGACAGCTCAGAGTTGGCAGTCTTTATGTGTTAAATAAACTAGGACCTTCCATCATGAAGGTGACCATGCACTGGCCAGCAGCTAAGAGCGGCAGCCCCCAGTGTCCCAGAAGAACGACTTTCACATCACCTCTCTTTCCAAATAAGGAGCAGAAGAGCTCTTGTGGCTCACATAGACTTAGAACAACACAGAGCTGGAAACAACTCCAGTTTAGACAATGCTGACACAACACAAGCCTACCACTGCATTATTCCATTTGAGAGTACAGACTTAGGGAATCTGAGCATTAAATAATTAATATAATAATAATGTGGTGTAGTTGCACAAATGCAAGCAAAAACATCTACACACCCAACTAAATAAATCTTTAAAAGAAAAAGAGCAAACTTTCGTCAATTACTAAGAGCCTACAGCTGCGGTATTGCATGTATCTTGGTTTCTTTTGGTTTGCTGCGATTAAACTATTCAGACAATGGCAACCTATGAGAAAGGGCCTATGTGAGCTCACAGTTGAACATATGAGCCCTTATGGTAAAGCCAAGGCAGCAGAAGCACGGGACAGCTAGTCACATCAAGCTCACAGTCTGAAAACAAGAATAAACCCAACAAAGAGTGATCAGCAGTCTTTCTCCATTTGATACAGTCCTGGGTTTCATGAGGTTATATTCTCACTTAGGAGTAAGAGACAAGGGCACCTCCTCTTCTTTCCTCGAGAGCCCCTAATACAAGCACGTACATAGCATTAAAGGATTCAGACCTGAAGGGATGGTGAGCAGGACGCTGTGATAGAGTGAGGTGACCATGGAAGTCCCTGTGCTCCCTATGTTCTTGCTACTCATCCACTAAGTCTGGAAACACCAGCGAGCTCTGAGGGACATTCTCCAATCCCATGGGGCAGAAAGAAAGCTGGGGGGGCGCAAGTCCTTCCTCCTTTGTACATCCTTTAGAACTCAGTGATAGGCACAAGGTCTTTGTGGATGGGAGCGTGGGCCTGGAGATTTATGTATTTAGGGCTCTTGTCTGGCTTACAAGCTGTCCAAAGAGAAGCCAAAGCTCTGTGTACGTTGGAAGAAGTGAGCAACTAGCTTCCAAACAGAAAGCCACAAATGATCATTTCACCACCAATAACCAGATTTGGAATTTTCCCAAGTTCCTTTCTGTTACTTTGATAAAATACCCTGAAAAAAGCAACTTATCAGAGAAAGGGATTTATTCAGCTTACCGTGCAAAATCTGCAACCTGGTTACAGTCCATCATAGCAGGGAAGGCACAGTAGGAGGCAAAAGCAGATAGCCACATCCACAGTCAAGAGCAGAGAGAAAGAAAGACAGGTAGGTTGCTTGCTTTTGCCCCTCTTACACAGTTCAGGATCCCTGGCCTAGGGAATGGTGATGCCCATGGTGGGCTGGGTCTCCCCGATGAATAATGAAGACAGTCCACCACATATATGTCCACCGATGAGTATGATCTAGACAATTCCTTGTGAACAATTGATTCCCAGGTAGTTCTAAGGTGTGTCCAACTGGCAATGAAAACCTACCCTCACAGGAATCCAGGTTTTCCTCAGTCAGCCCCTTCCCCGTTGTGTGAGCGGCAGAAACTAACCCTTTTCAAGTCAGCATTCTCTGAATGAAGGATCACAGTGCCTACCTTCTAGGAGGTTCTGAGGACTAAGCAAACCTGCATCCTGGAAAGCTGGTTGGGCCGAGCTGCCTGCAGCAGCTGTCACCATTGTGTTCCGCACGAGGAATGAGATAGTGAGCAACTTGTGAGAGGAGGTAGAATATGGGCTGCATCTATGATGCTCATTGTCTTAAAGGTCTCTTGCGAGCTTTGACTTCTGTCTGCCAACACTGAAAGCTAGAGAAAAGGAGTTTCCTGCAGAAAGTCTCAGAAAGGATTGATCACGTTTAGGCCCTTGGAAAATGGATGGTTTTGAGTGGCCAGAAGAGCTTCTGGTAGATATGAAATGCTGATGTGGGGTATTATATGATTGGTTACATATTTTATTATTTATCATTGTATGTGCATGAGTGTGTGCGTGCTTGTGTGTGTATGTGCACGTGCCACAGGCAGCATGTGGAAGTCAGGACAGCTTCTTTGAATTGGTTCTCTCCTTCTACCGTGGGTCCCAGGGACTGAACTCAAATCCACCTGTCTTGGCCGCAGTCATGTTTACCCACTGAGTCATCTCATTGGCCCTGAGTACCTGTTTTACTTCACAAAGACCATCGTAACGTCTTTTGATTTGAGCCACTATTTCTAGTGAGCGTTACTTAGACTTTTCCTACTGATGCTATGGTTTTCAAACTTGGGTACCCTGGAGCATATGTTAAGACACAGGCTGTGGCACCTCCTCCCTACTTGAGCTTCCATTTGAGGCTCTAACAAACTCTAACAAGAAGACTTGAAGCCACTGCTCTAGGAATTGCACTCTGAGAACGGCTGTTTTGATTAAAGAGGCAGTAGATTCGTGAGTGTGGCTGGTGAGAAAATGAATGGCTCCTCAGCAGGCTCGCCCTGGCTCTCCTTGACCTCCCCTGGCAATTACTGGCTGCACAATACAGCTAGCGATTAATCATGCCTTGTCTTCTGGCATCTCTTTTCTTTGCCTGAATACTATTTACGTCTTTTTGTTGTTGCCTTTATGCTTTAGAACCAGAGAGGAGAGAGAGAGAGAGACCAACCATTGGGCAATCAGTGAGAAGTAAGGAGGTTTCAGGCCCTGAGGTGGGGGCAGGAAAATGTTATGAAAGCAGACAGGGACTTCCTGTGGGGATGTGGAGCTGAAGGCTGGCCCAGGCTACATCATAAGACAGAGGAAGAAAGCAAAAAGAAAGGGAACTCACATGCTCTAGAGGCGCAGGACAGTGAAAGCAAGCACTAAAGAGGCTACGGCATGACACGAGGTAGGTGGCCCTTCTACAAGGGAGATGAAGAGGAAAGTAGGTCCTAGGGTCACGCTATGACTCAGAAAAGGAACACGAACATCATTTAACATGTTATTTTATCATTGGCTGAAAAAAGGTAGACTATGGTTCTAGTGTATGTGCGTATATGTGTATGAGTATTGGTGTGTGAGCACACGTATAAATATATGAGTATGTGTTTGAATATGTGTGCATGTGAGTATATATGTGCATGAGGTGAGTATATGTGTGTGCAAGTGTGTGTGCTTGTGTGCATGTGTATGTATTTATGTGTGAGTATGTATAAATGTATGTGTACAAGTGTGTGCATATAAGTATATATATGTGATTTTATTGTATGAATGTATGTTTTGAATATATGTGTATGTGAATACATGTGTGTGGTTATGTGAGTATATATGGAAGTGTAAGTATCTTGTATGAATGTATGTGTGTGAGTGTGAGTATGTGTGGATGTGTGTGTGCATGTTGAAGACAAAGTGAGTTGAGTGAGATCAAGTTCATGGACTGATGCAATGTGGATGAGTAAGTTCCAAGAAAATGTACTAGGATCAAACGCTTGGGGAAAATAACAATTTTAAAGACACCAAGTGAAGAGAAACAGCAAGATGTCCATCAAAAAAAGAAAAAAAAGTGTAGGTTAGTCTGAAAGAATCTGAAATGGCTTCTTAGGATGGGCAGTCCATGTCCTATTGAGATTCTACACCCTTCCCTTCTGTGGGCTAGACCACACCCATACCCTTCCTCTGTGGGCTAGCCCATAGCCGTGTGTTAGTGGCAGCCTTCCCTGTGACTCTGACAGACGAGTTAGTTTGGAGGACAAGAGGCCTCGGGGAATTCCCGGGTAGCAAGGACCATGACATCTGAAAGAGGAGGAACATCCCTGGGGACCACAAATTTCGCATCTGATAAATGAAAAAGAGCTCATGGAGAAAAACAAAGCTCTGGCATGAGTCCATCTCCTCCTAGCCACAGCCCCTCCTCTGAGAAACAAGTGTTTCTGCTGTTGGCTTCTGTAGTGCATTGTAATATCTAAACAACATGTGTGCATAATTGTGCATTGCATGGTACCATTGTGGGCAACAATGAAACAGATATGTGACAGTGTGCCTGTAAGATTATAAAGAAGGACCAGGGAGATGGTTCAGTGGGTATCTTAGGCACTGTTTGATTAATGTGAAGACACCACAACCAAGGCAATGCTTGTAAAAGAAAGCGTTTAATTGGGAGCTTGCTTACCGTTTTAGAGGATGAGCCCATAATCGTCATGGCAGGAAGCATGCAGGCATGGATAGCACTGAGACAATACGTGAGAGCTTTACCTCAAAGTGACACACTTCCTCCAATAAGGCCCTAACTACTCCAACAAGGCCACGCCTCCTAATCCTTCTAATCCTTCTCATAGAGTTCCACTCACTGGGGACCAAGCATTCAAACCACCACAGTGGGTAGGTGAACTTCCATGTAAACCTGTCAATCCCTAAAACCCACGCAAAGGTGGAAGGAGAGAACTAACTCCACAGAAGTTGTTCTCTGACCTCTATGCCTGCATCATGGCATGCCCCTTTCCCCCAAACAATCTAAAAATATATACAACTTTTCAAACTATTATAAGGAGCTAAAATATGCTCGTTATGTCATAGGCTTCATGACATTGGCAGCAGCACAGCGGACGTGTTTGTTGTGAGACTGGTGTAAACGCCCCACGCTTTCCGTGGTCTCAAAGTACAGCGCATTTGGTTACATGCTCTATACAGGACTTAGTAACAATAGTAAAGGACTCTGGTGCTGGTTTTGTTTTTCATTGTATTTTTGCTATTGCTTCAGGGTGTAGTATTTCTGCTTACAGATTTTAGGAGCTGCCCCATATTCATCTCTTGGTTGATCCTTTTCTCTTATTCCTAAAGTAACCTGTTAATTTTTGCCTATTATGTCCCTGTAAGCAACAGACTGGAGAGTGTGTGTTTGATGACATATAATGGTTAATCTGTCAACTTGATGAAATTTTAGAATCACCATGGGAACACACCTCTGGGCAACTCTGTGAGAGAGTTTTCAGAAGGAATTAACTGAGGAGGACAGAACCACCCTGGATGTTAGAGACACCATCTCATGGGCTGAGGCTTTAAATAAATAAAAATAGGAAAGTAAGCTGGGCACTGCCATTCATCTCTCTCTGCTTCCTGACTGCACATGCAATGTGACCAGAGCCAAGCTCCCGGAGCCATGCCTTCCCTGCTGTGACAGCTGTTTGGTATTTTGTTGTGGCAATGAGAAAAGTAACTAATACAGCATTTGCATGTATGTGCATGCACACACACACTCCATATAACCTTGGTGTGCATAGGTAATATCACACAGGTTTGTGTAAGTATACCCTGTGATGTTTGTACAATGACAAAATAGTTCAGCAAGGGATTTCTTAGAACAAATCCCTGTTGGGGTACACAGAGGGGCTCAGTGTGGGAAAATGTTGTTTTCAGCATAAGCCTGGCAACTTGCTTGATCCCTGGCACCCACATAGAAAAAGTGGGATATAGTCACATGTGTATATGATCACAGCATTCCTATGGCAAGAGGGGAGGTGGAGACAGGAGAGTCTTCCTAAACTTGAGGACTAGCTAGCCTGCAGAATGTAGCATCAGCGGGTGGATGTATGAGACTCCATCTCAAAGCAGGTTGGAAGGAAAGAATGGGCTCCTGAAAAGCCGTCCTTTGGCTTTTACACATGTTCCTTGACATGTGCACACCCACATATGTGCATAGAAATGGTAACTAAAAGAAAGGGAAAAAAGAATAAACCCTAACATTTTCCTCTAAATGTTTTAGTTCTTCTGAAAGTTATGTTTAAACTTTAGCCTTTGATATTCTAGCATCTCAAATTCTTGGTATGTCAACTTCGCACAGAATCATTTAATGAAAACATTTTCTCCTTTCTATTATTGCGTTACTACTCCCTAACTTCCTCTTTTATTCTTGAGATAACTTTCTTTCATACCACATTGAATTAACATTCTCACTTTCTTTTACAGTGGTGAAGTCTTCTGCATTGGATTTATTGTTGACTCAAAAATTAACAACAAAATGAAGCAAAAGGAGGCTCACACTTTTCCTTACTCTGATTACGCTGTCCTCAAGGCCAGGGCTCCTTTCCTCTTCAGAGACACAGTGGAAAGATCCACACCCTAATGAAAATTAAATGTTTCTAGTTTCGAGGTCATATGGGTATTCTTTTCTTTAAGTCGCCCCTGTTAATTAAAACCACAAGATGGTTCTGTTTGCTTGATATTTGATCTAAGTCTTTCTTGGATGTCTTTCTGTTTCCCTAGAGTGATGATATTCTGTTCTGTATTCTCATAAAATATCATACCTTCACACTGCTCTGATCTTTGTCTCGTTTCATATACTTTCATGGTTATCTTTTCCAGAGCCCAGCTGCCTGCCTCCCTAAGTCCTTGGTCTGCTTCATGTTAACTTCCCACCTCACATCTGAGAATTCTCTGCCTTCTCAGTTGGGTTCTCTAGGGTCAGTTCTTTCTTTTCTCCCTCTTGCTCCACATTTCATTGGTTCCTGTTGAGTAAAATGTAAGAGTTACTGCTTTGGGTTAGCCTCCTGCTCTGTCCCAACTGACAGGACCAATATGGAGTTTAATGGCAGCATGGGACTTTTGTTGGTTGAGGGACACCTCCTAGCCAGTTAACCAAGTTGTAGTCGATTTATTGGTTTTATGGACTGCACTGTAGCCAATTAGGCTCTTCTCTGTGCCATGGCTCTGCCTTTCTTTACACAGTGTCTGATCACACTGCTAGGTGGAGTCATCAGGACCTGCTGTGCTGGTGGGAGCCCCCTAGCAAGCAAACTGAGTTTGTATTCTGCTCTTTGGGTTTGTCTTACTTCTCTCAAATAAACTTTACTAACTTTAGTTGATCTAAGAATAGATGAAGTTTTATACATCTCAGAACGTTTTATTCTGCCCAACAACCTTCTCATAGTGTGCTATGCATAGAACTCTTAAGCCAAAAACTGTCCTGAGGGCCAGGGAAGCGTCTTACTGGTTAAAAGCACTTGCAGTTTTGATTCCTGGAATCCGCATAAAGCACACATCTGTAATCTCAGCACAGCTTCTGCGAGATGCGAGGTAAAGACACACTAACCACTGAGAAGCTTGGCATATACATGGAGCATCCCTGCCTCAAAAGTAGAAGGAGGGAAACATCTCCTGAAAGTTGTCCTTTGCCCGTCATGGGTGTGCCTACACTAACGGACACCTACAGACACACTTTACTGTTGCAGGAGAATTGTCTG
>LOJH01037549.1:10829-21433 GCA_001685095.1 Ellobius talpinus | reverse complement strand
AGGTTAAATTAAGATGTAAGAGTTAGCAAATAAGAAGCTAGAGCTAATGGGCCAGTGATTTAAATAATATAGTTTCTGTGAGATTATTTTCGGGTCTAAGCTGCCAGGTGGCCAGGAAATGAATGGTCTCCTCTCCAACAAGTGTTCCAGGACAGCCAGGGCTACATAGAGAAACCCTGATTTGAAAAACCAAAAAGTTAAAAATAAAAATAAAGGAATATTCAAGTGATTTTACGAATTGTAACAAACTGGATTTTTATACAGGAATAGGTAGGCAGAAAATGCAGCAGTGTCCTCAATCAGGCACAATTCATTTGCATGCTTACAGAGGCAGTGAGTAGAGACACCCTCCAGTCCACACCCCAGTTCTCAGA
The DNA here is from genome assembly GCA_001685095.1 of Ellobius talpinus. Classification (NCBI taxonomy): domain Eukaryota; kingdom Metazoa; phylum Chordata; class Mammalia; order Rodentia; family Cricetidae; genus Ellobius; species Ellobius talpinus. The sequence goes on along the minus strand of LOJH01037549.1, from coordinate 21,059 downwards.
ACTTGTAATTGTGTTAGGTTCACCGCAAAGGGGAATTACGGCTGCAGATCAAGCGAAGATTGGTTCTATATCTGACTTCATTATAGTGAGACTATCCTGGACCACTGAGCTCAGTTCAGTGGAATCCCAAGGGTCTCTAAAGTGCAAGAAAGGGAGTCAGAGAGGACTGCAACTGTGGAAAACTTTAGAATGGTGGTGCGCTGCTGGCTTTGAAGACGGAGAAATGGATCTGGGAACCTGGGCAACAGCAACCGGAAAAGGTAAGGGAGTGAATCCTCCCCTGGGGTTTCCAGAAAGAGATGGAGCCCTGCAGAAGTCTTGACCTCAACCCAGCAATTCCTGATCCCCAGCATTACATAAGTCATAGACAACTGTTCAAAGCCACTAGTCTTGTGGCACATTTTAATAGCAGAGACAGAAAACTAACACAATCGAAAAAGACTTAGTTACCTGCAACTTAGAGGTTAAATATAACACCAGACAAGGCCCAGACCCCTAGAATCTCATACAACCCCTAGAGTATCAGGCTCCTATTGAATGCATGCTTTTAAAAGTGGCACTAGACCTCATTTATTGAGACCCCATACCAAGCTGCCTCTTGCAGACCTTATGGAGCCTGCTTTTTCAGGTTGAGTGTATTCCAGTGAGATGCTCTGCCCAGCGCAGGATTACTAATCACTGCTGGGAATGAGCAAATTGATGACTTTGGTTAAGTAGAACCCCCTGGAAAACTGGGGAGAGCCAAGTCATCAATAACGCTGGGATCAATTCTTGCTCCCTCAGCCAGTTTCTAGGCAAGAAAACAACTGCTTCAGTTTGTGACGTGTGTTACGTCAATGGTTTCTTACTTTCAGTTAACGCAATCCAGGTAACCCTTAGGAATTGACTCTGAGCCTGTGGGGAGGCATTAGTAATACGTAATTGGTGGACATTGAAAAATGAATTATAAAAAGCATAAGCTAAAAATTAAAAAATATATAGTTTTGCCTCCTCTGGCACCCATACCTTTTTTCATAGCAACATTCTTGAATTTTGGGTGAGAATAATTCCACTCATTCCCCTTTGGTGGGTGAATGATCCAAACTTTGTTGACCATATTTTAGGACAAATGGCTGGCTTAGCAATTTTGTAAAAACAAATTTGGTGCCTTGAAAATGAAGCCCGGATGGTCATACAAAAGCACTGGGCAAGCGCACTTTGTGTGAGCGGGTCTTTGCTGAGCTGGTGCAACATGGGCCAACCTGCGCGAGAAACCAGTTTGACCGTAAAATTAGTTTAGGGGGAAGCAAAGGAGAACAGGCTTCTTTGATGTTATTTGGACTCTTGAATCTGGTTGTGGCTCAAGAAGGGGTCATCTGTCTCCATTTTCTCTCACAGCTGCTCTATTACTGAGCCTTTGATTTCTCATGTGTTGGCTTAGTTTAATTTCTTTTATTGAAATACTCTTTGTTGCAGCGATTCCTCCTCACCCATGGAGAACATATTCCAAGGTGCTTAGTGGAGGCCTAGACCTGCAATTTCAGTACTGCTTAATCCTATATATATTGCATTTCTTCCCCTGTACATACATAGCTGTGATGAAGTTTTATTCCTAAAGCAGCAACAGTAAAATGCTGAGAATAAAATAGAACAATCGCAACAATATACTTCATAAGTTATATGTATGTGTTCTCTGATACAAAGCCAGGCAGGGTGTGGTGACCATTGCCTTTAATCCCAGCACTTGGGAAGCAAAGGCAGGTGGATCTTTGTGAGTTCCAGACTAGCCAGGGCTACAGAGTGAGACCTTGAAGAGAAAGAGGTGTGTGTGTGTGTGTGTGTGTGTGTGTGTGTGTGTGTGTGTGNTGTGTAAAGCCTACGAGATGAAATGAGGTGGATGGCATAGGCATTATGATATAGTATCAGGCTATTATTGACCTGACAATATTACAAGGGTCTTCTTTTTTGTTTTAAATTGAGATGACATAAAGCTCAACCATGTCACTTGGGTGAGACTACAGAAGAGGCAGAGGGAAATCAAATTCAGCTACTAGAATTAATAGGAACACTGATTCAGTCAGCAAAACTAAGTCTTAGAATGAAACCTACCTTGCTGATAAAATGATTTAGGATTTTCTGGCAGCCAGAACTGTGAGGAAAAAGAAGTCTTTTTTTTTTTACTCAGTCTGTTATATTTAACATCGAGTGAACCAGAACACACGAGTGCATGTGTACACACACACATGTACAGGTACACACGCACATGCACACACACATACACACATAGACACAGGGCGGGAAAGGCAGATTAAATAAATAATCAAAAATTTGACAATGTTAAAGTATAGGACAAAGGATACATGGGCAATGAAGAGAAGGTAACATGTTAGCTGAGCTGAAAGGATAGGGGCTCTATGCTGGAGATTCTGGGAATCTGTATGTGGACATTGGCCTTAGGGAAAAAGTCTATGTTTTTATAGCGCACCCTTTGACTCCTAGGCAGCAGCTGACTGGCACCTGAGCTCCTAGGAACCATGAAGATAATTGCACTTCTGAGAGAGTAGGAGACAGAGATGCATGGTTTCACAGTTGGGGTATGACCTGCTCTCTAGCTCTTTAGTCAGCCCCTCCTCAGTCCCTTCATGCTTTTTTTCTCAATCTTTTGCTCTTCCTTCTCATTTTTCTCCATGTGTCTTTTCTAGGTCGCAACTGATGACTGCCCCTCCCCTGCATACCTTTGCCTAGCCAGTAACCAAATCTTGAAAGCCACATTCCCGTCATCTTTCCTTTTCTCTTCTCCCACACCATCGCTGCAATCCAGGACTTCCTTGCTGTGTGCAACAGCCTCCTCGTGATCTTTCTAAACCTGATGATGTCACACTTCTGCTTAAACTACTAGTGAGTCTCTAGAGCGCAGGGTTAAGTTCAGATGCCTTTTTGGTTTTGTTTTTTTCTTTTGGTTTTTCAAGATAGAATTTCTCTGTGTGACAACAGCTCTGGCTGTCCTGGAACGGGCTCTTTAAACCAGGCTGACCTCAAACTCACAGAGATCTGCCTGTCTCTGTCTCCCCAGAGCTGGGATTAAAAGCGTGTGCTACCACCGCCCAGGCAGATGCCTTTTAAAAAACCTATTTTTAATTAAAACATAATCCCATCATTTCTCCCCTTCCCTCTTCTTCCAACTCCTTCCAACTGACCCAGTGATGTTTTTCTTTTAGCACATCCGGCTTCTCTGTAGTCCAGATCTTTCATCTCCCAGGTCCAGTCACATTCGATCAGCTCACACCAAACCATCCTCTGGCTATTCTGTTATTTCACATGCTCTGTTCCTTTATTTGGAATCTCCTTCCCCTTTTCCTTTTCCTTCAAGATTAAGGGTCAGAATTATCTTTTTCAGGAACCCCGCCCCCCGATTAACTCAGTTTATGCCCATATTTTACACAAATTTTGCAGTGATCTTCATTTATTCTGCGGTCTCTCAGGAGGTCAATGTTATGTTCATAGTCTCCATGCCAAGCGTAATGCCTATCACATAGCCGGTTTCACAAGAGCTTGAAAGAAGTTAAATCACAGGGGTTAGTGAATCACTGTCTGGAGAGGTCATAGATATTTTGGAAGCTTTCTGTATACGGAAGTAGACAAATTTTTAAGATTTCGAAGCACAAGTAGAATCGCCTGCGTCTCGGATAAGACAAAAATTGCTTCACCGTTTTCACTTCTTACATCTCTGAGCCAACTGGCCCGTAGAACAGGTGGACCCAAAACAAGAAGAAAAACTACATTTCCCGTCATGCCTCTAGAACCAATTCCGGTGACCTTTAACGTCCCCACCTCACTCGCACGGAAACGAAAGGGCCACTTCCGGTTTTGCAACCCCTGGGCGCCGGCGGCGTAGATCGGCCCTTTAGGGCCTTATTCGGAAGCTCCGCCTTTGCTTGGGTCTTTCTGGAAAGACAGCTTTGATCTGGACCGAGTGGGGCAGGTAATACCCGGCCGCCGTGGGGGTTCCGGGGCCGTGTGCTGCACGGGGCCGGTAGACCCTGTTCCGCTGGGGGTTTGGGGTTCCGGCGGGCTCTGGAAGCGGGTCGGAGGGTCGTCGCCCAGCACTGACGTTTTGCTCTTCTTTTCTCTGCTGTCCCAGCGTCCCGGGCTCCTGCGTGTCTCCCATGGCGGATACGACCCCGAACGGCCCCCAAGGGGCGGGCGCTGTGGTAAGTGATCGGCCTGGTCTCCCGGCTCCATCACGCCAAGAGTTGGCGAGGAGCAGGAAGTGTTGAGAGGGCTAGAGCTTTCTAGAAGCCGCTACCTTCGGGACTGGGGTTAGGGAGTGGAGTGCGGGTGGAGAGGAGCTCGAAGTTTGTTGCAAAAGCGACTGCAGGCAGGCATGGAGCAGGTGGCCGTCACCTGCCTGCTGGGATCTCGGGCCTCCCTGCGCCTTCCCACTCCTCTGTCTCCGATTGTCTTCGGTCCCAAGGTTAAAGATGCCATCTGAGGCAGAGGCTTCCACCCACACGCCTCGTGGTGCCCGTAGTATTGCCCTTTGTACCTACTTTAAGCTTTTTAAGAAATCCCGAAAAGGGCACAGCGGTGTGTTTTCTTCAATTTGTTGTTTGCTTAAGAGGAATACCACTCTTCTGTAAACTTCATAATTAAAAATGTTGTTCTACAGCTCCACCCTGGACATTTTGTTACTTTGCTGATCTATTTGAAATTCTTGCTAACCCACGAAGGCTGAGGGTTATTCTCCACTTCACTCCGTTTGGGAAGTTTAACATTGATGTATGTTAACCTAATATGTAACTCATACTCAGTTTTCCTCCTTGTCCATTGGCACTTCCCGTCCTTGGGATTTCAGCATTGCATTTATTAGTCTTATCTCTTTCGAAAGTTCCTTTGTTCTCCCTCTTTGGGTTTTGAAGACAGTTTCAAATGTCAGTGCAGTCTGAGATTTGGTAGAGACAGGGACAGTCTGAGGTTTCGTAGAGACCCTTAGATCTGAGCATTGGTAGAGGTAAAATCTCTTTCGTAGTTGGCGGCTGTGCTTCTCTGATCCTTCAGCTCTCACCCCACTAATATCTGACTCTGCGTTTTTATTAAGATCAGTTAGACTTCGTGCTGCACAGAATGATCCAGAAACTGCAGTTTCAGGACTGATTGTGCCCTTCTCAAGACACAAGAGCCATTTTATGTTGATTCTGTCTTTGGGGGAATTCAGGTGTGATGTTTAAGGTGATACTATCAACTGATTCTCAGTTGTAAAAATACAGTTTCCCCCTTTGTAATTCAAAAGTTGTCTCTCTAATGTTTTGAGACTGTGTGCCCTCAATTTGTGTTCAATCCAAAGAGCCATTAAAATAGTTTTTTTGTGGGGGGGCGTTGGGACTGTATATATTAGGCAGTTCACACTTCAAAACTTAAACCAACATGTGCCTTTTAAGCTCCCGTATTATGTAATATAATGTACCTCCATCAAAAAGACCCAGATGAGGAACTGGATTAAGATGGGCTCAGGGTTTAAAAGTGACTGCAGCTTTTGCAGAAGACCCTAGTTCAGTTCTCAGCATGTGACTCTTCCTGCGGGGTCATCTTGATGACCCATCAAATGGATTTTAGAGAGAATACTCTAAACAACATAGTAAGGTAGATTCATCCTTGCATTTGACTGCTGCTATAATCGGGTACCTTAAGGGCATCACAGTATAATAGCTAGCTCCCAATAGAATAAGCCAACCACATTCATTCATTCATTCATTTTTGAGACAGGGTTTCTCAGTAGCTGTGGAGCTAGTCTTGGGACTTGCTCTGTATACCAGGTTGGCCTTGAGCTCACAGAGATCCTCCTCTCTGCCTCCCAAGTGCTGGGATTAAAGGCGAGTGTCACCACTGCCCGGTTAACCACACATTTTATATTCTTGATGTTGCTATCATGTAATTAAAAGGCATGTAATAAAATGCCCTTGAATTTTAAATATACTTGTCTTTTTCTTTAAAAACTTTTGTGCATGCAAAAAATAGAATGAAGTTGCTTAAAAGTAATATTTAAAAACAAATAGATGCATGAATGTGTTTTAAAATCAGTTTATTGGAAGCACCAACTGGAAGCAAAAGTCTATCACATGTAATGCGGATATGTATTATGAGACTTGTGTTTATATACCCACATATGTTTGCATCTTGGTAGTAATTCTATTTTTGAGCATTGTAGTTAAAAATATAAAAGTCTCTTTAGAAATGGATGTGAGGTACATGCTAGTGATAAAGCAGATTTATTGTTGTTGTTTTGTTATTATTATTATTTGGTTTTTCGAGACAAGGTTTCTCTGTAGCTTTGGAGTCTGTCCTGGAACTANCACAGAGATCTGCCTGTCTCTGCCTCCCGAGTGCTGGGATTAAAGGTGTGCGCCGCCATCACCTTCATCTTGATGAAGCAGATTTTAAATTCTTGCTCTCATGATAAACTTAATCTGGGGTCACTGATAACAGGTAAAGCTTATGTGGTGGCCTGTAGGGAATGCAGAGTCATATGGTCTGAGAAGCAGATAGCATCTCACACTTGACAGGCATGTTTTGAGTGCCTTGGGTGTGCAAGGCCTTTTGGCATAAACATGCCAGATAGTCTACAGACTGATGACTTCATCAGTAATTGCTGCAATGATTTTACCTTTCTCTTTTTAATGGCTTATTTCTTTCAAACCTAATATTTGATGTCTTACTCAGTTCTGTGGCCTGACTATTTGGGTTTGAGATTTTCTAAGAATAGACATTATAGTCTCTTGAGAGTCATTAGTTCTTATTTAACGTTTTAAAATAGATGGAGCCATTATTATAAATGTTGAAATAGCACAGAAAGTTGAATTACTGTCCTGATTTTTTTCTGAAAGTGCTTCTTATGCCTTCCACAGCACGTATGTGAAGAAGCAGGTAGGTAACATGAGTTTCCACTTAATAATCTAAAAAACAAACGTTGCAAGGTGGTCATTAAAATATCCTTCATAGGAGTAAAAGTGCATAATTTGTCCTTAACATAATTTGGATTTAGTTTACCATAATATTTTTCTTCTTAAATCTAGCAATTCATGATGACCAATAAACTGGATACGGCAATGTGGCTTTCTCGCTTGTTCACAGTTTATTGCTCCGCTCTGTTTGTTCTGCCTCTTCTCGGGTATGTATTATATTTCTGACTCAGAGTTGTTCAGTCAGCATTTATGAAATGCTTTTTAGCCTTTGTTAAAATGTGAATGGCATAAGACTAACATAAACCCCATTTAAAATCTACAGTAATCTGGTAATACCAATTGGGGGATGTTTTATTGTGATTTGTGTGACTGCTCATTCGTTGACAGTCATGGTTCTTGCGGTTGTTAACTTTTTTAACTTGACAAAGAGTGAATGCTTTTTATTATGAAGTTAGATATGTGTTTGAAGTGATGCTTCCCAGAATGTGGAATACATTCGTGTAATTTGTTTTCTATTGACAATTAAATGATTTAGGTGTTGCGCAATTATGATGCAATTCACAGAGGAGGAAGAGCCGTGGTAGCTGTTATGTCTCATGATAACTTTTCCTCTGCTAATTTGCAGGTTGCATGAGGCAGCAAGCTTTTACCAGCGTGCTTTGCTGGCGAATGCCCTCACCAGCGCTCTGAGACTGCATCAGAGATTACCACACTTCCAGTTAAGCAGAGCTTTCCTGGCTCAGGCCTTGCTAGAGGACAGCTGTCACTACCTGCTGTATTCACTCATTTTCGTCAATTCCTACCCTGTTACAAGTATCCTTTTCATGTCATGACTGTGAAATTACCACACTAAGCATGTAGGAGATGTCTTGATTGTTTTTCTGTTGGAAGGATCCAGTAATGTTCCATGAAGCATGTTTGTTTGGCTTTCAGTCTGTCATTTTTATGGAGATATATTAATGTTAAATTTGTGTCCCCAAAATTTGAAATATAAACTCTGTAAGAGCTGTCTTGGGAATTTAAACTTCATCTCTCAATATTCTTGCTTTGTAAGTCTAGCAGATACTTAACAATTAACATTCAAAGCACATGAATTCAGTATTAAATCTTTATGATTATGTAATTTTTTCAAAAATATGCACATTATTTACATGTATGAGTGATTGCCTGGTATACCATGTGTTCTTGATGCCTGTGGAGACTAGAGGAGGCTGTTGAAACTCCCACAACTGAAGTTGTAGCACTTGTGAGCCACTGTGCAGGTGATGGGAGATGAATTTAGGTCCTTTGTAAAAGCAGCCAGTGTTCTTAACTCGCAGCTGTTTCTCCAGCCCTACTTACTTGTTACTTAAAAGAGTCTTTGTGATCTAGGAACAAAAGAAGATTAATCTGTGAAAATAATTTGTTATACATAAACTAGAAATTAAGGCATAAGCCAGGTGTGGTGAGCCCGTAATTGTAGCACTGGGAGGCATAGGAGGTTTAAAGCCAGCCTGGTTTACATAGCTAGTTTCAGGCCAGCCAAGGTTACATACAGAGACTTGTCTCAAAGAGCAAAACCAGGCTAGCAGGTTGGCTCAGCAGGTTCATTGTTAGGCGTCGGGGGAAGAGAAGTATTGAGCAGTGGCAAGAACATAAACTAGTAGATGCTGACCTAATTCCTAAAGAAATCGGGGATTATGGTATATACAAAGGTGGCCCAAAGTAATACTGCAAATGTATTTGTGCTTTGGCTATTTGTTTGTATTGTTTTTTGAAACAAGGTTTCTCTGTGCAGCAACCCTGACTGTCCTGGAACTGCCCTTTGTTGACCAAGCTGGCTTCAGACTACAGAAATCTGCCTCCTGAGTGCAGGGATTCCTTTGTTCTTAATGTGGTATATTGTCCTTGCTCTTTCAGTGACTGGCACTTGAGAATAAAATGGTGGACTTTTCTTCACTCCTTATCTTTTCTAAATAATTTAAAAGTGACATTGAACCAGGCAGGTACTCGCATGCCTGTAATTCTATCACTTGGAAAGTGAGGGTTTGAAGTCAAGGCTAGCCGAGGTTTCCATGAGACCCTGTCTCCAAAAGTTGGAGGGGGGGATGAAGTGATATCAAAAGCTAAAATTTGTGAACTGTAGACAATTAGGAGATAAATACTCACTATAAGTCTCCTTGGTCTCTATGTGTTCATTTGACAGAGGATGAAATTTGGCCTAGGAGAATGAGGTTTGTGAAAACCAGAATTGGAATCCGCATATCTTAACTCTTGTTGGCTGCCTCTGTTATTGAATTAGACTTCAAGTCTGGGGTGTCAGAGTTTGAGAGGGATTTGTTTAAGCTTTATCAGAGTTGCACATAGGCCTTAAAAATGAGAAGTTTTTAAGTTTCAAGTTTTAAAGGAATCTGTTTCATTAAAAGGTCTTAAATTGGAGCCAGATATGCATATACCTGTGAAGCTGAGGCAAGGAGGAATAAGAGTTTGAGGCTGGCTTAGGCTGCAGAGTAAGACACGCTTGTGTTTAGATTCTTGTAGTGTTTGGGCCCAGCTGCTCACTGGTTGGAATGAGTGAGTTAGTGTTGCAGTGAATTTGATACTTAGGTTGTTAGCATTCAGCAGTTTCCAGCCATGCCACACTGCTACCTAGTAAGGAAAGTAGACTGATTCATTTCTGGTGCGGATGCTATTAGCAATGACATTTTAAGGCTACTTTTTATGCCATTCATCATTGATAGTTTGTCCTTTATGGAAATACTTGACAAGTTTCTTATTATTAATCTGACAAAAATTAGAGTGGATCATTCTCATTTTTTCTTCTGAAAAGTTGAGCCAGGTGTTGATGGCTCATGCCTTTAATCCCAGCACTTGAGAGACAGAGGCAGGCAGATTTTTGTGACTTTGAGACCAGGCTGGTCTGTAGAATTGAGTTTCAGGACTGCCAGGGCTACACAGAGAAACCCTGTCTTGAAAAAAAGAAAAATTGGATGAAAATTGTGTGTCTACCTACAGGGTATGGTAGGTAAATATTGGACTTAATATAAAAATTAAAAACCATTGGATTTAATACAGTTTCTTAATATTTGTAATTAAACTGATAAGTTTTATGTAAACTGAAATTTACAGTCTTATAAATTCAGTATGAATTTTTACAAATTCAAAATGTTTAAAAGGATTTATGTGTATTTCCTCAAAGTAATGGGTTTTTTTAAAACTTTTTTTAATGATTTATTTATTTTTATTTTATGTGCAATGTTGTGAAGGTGTCAGATCTCGTGGAACTGCATTTTCAGACAGTTGTGAGCTGCCA
>LOJH01037548.1:3084-15241 GCA_001685095.1 Ellobius talpinus | reverse complement strand
TGCTACGGCTGAAAACCAAAATGCTTTACTCTAGTCTTTCCCAAGCTTTCTCAGGCTTTCTGTGGATGCAGTTATCCACATGGGCACCATTTGTAACATGAAGGGCCTACTTGTTGGGGTTTATGTGCTGCCCAATTCCCCACAGCTGTTTAGCCCCAAAGAAAATCACACAGAGATCTCTATAAGTTATAAAGCACCAGAATACTAGAAATAAATCTTAATTTTTAAGAGAGTTGAAAAGTTCAGGTTTCCTCATTACAATGTCCAAAGGTAAATTGAAGTATCACACTTAAATAATATGCAAACTGTGCATTTTATATAAAATTTAATGTCCATATGTCTATGCAACTTTTTATGGCTAGACACTTTTCTATTTTCACCCACTTCTAGAATGGGCATGACCCAGAAAAGGTTAGGAAGCCGGAGAGGCACAATAATGTGTAATTACTAGACTTGCCTCACAAATCAAAGACTAAAAAACTCTTTTTATAATATATATTCTCTCAAGTACTGGTTTTTAGAAAGTTAGGCAAATATTTAAAAAATTAAAAGGTAAATTAAGTACCTATACTGAAACATTTTTGGAGTTGTTAGCATTTCTTAATGTAATATTTTTATTAGTTCTTTGAGAATTTCATGCAGGATATTTTAAGATTATTAATCCTATATTCCTTCCCCTAACTTCTCCCATAGGCACATTCACCTCCCAACTCTTCTCAACTTCATGTTCCCTTCTCTTTTCTTATTTTAAATAACTGTGTCCTGCTTGTTCTGACCATACACTTACAACATGGGGCCATGCACTGGAGAATAGTTCATGTATTAGCTCTAAACCATTAAAGAAAACTGCCTCCCCCTGACAAGCCATCAACTGTCCACAGTGTCTCAGTTAGGGGCAGGAGCTCATGAACTCCTTCCAACTCCATGTTACCTTGATTGCCTTGATATTGTGCAGGTCTTATTCAGGAACCCACAGATGGTGTGAGTTCATGAGTGTATCATCCTCTTGTGTGCAGGAGATGTTGTTTTGCTTTGGTCCTTCCTGACCTCTGATTCTTTTCTTAGTTTTCCTCCCTTCTTCCTTCTCTGATGGTCTCTGAACCTTGAGGAAGGGGTGATAGATGTACCTTTGGTGGCTGAGCACTCAACAGGTACTCTGTGCACTTTGATCCCTTGTTAGTTTCTGCATTAACCTTCTTCCAATACACAAAGAAACCTCTGATTAAGTCTGAGAACTGCGCTAGTTTATCGGTTTTGAAATATGAATTTAGAGGCAGTTTAATACTATGTCCATCTGAACAGAATAATAATTGAAAGTTTTCCCTGGTGACCTTGAACTCTTTGGGTCAGACTTATTGTACCAGGTTATAGTATTTTCTCCTCTGGTTGAGGCCTTAAATACAGTAAAAATCAGTTGATTATTCCCCATAACTTTTGTGCTACTAATGCATCCATGAGCATATCTTGGCATGCTGATCAGTTTCATAGCTCACAGTGTTCAGAACTAGGGAAGACTGTTGATGACTTTGCTTTCCAATGAACTTACATAGCATTTTATTGTACTATGACTGCTCGACAGCAAGGGTGAAGCTTTCAGGTCATTTTAAATTTGATATTACCATGTCTTGTGACCAGCAGTCAACATTTTAATGAACGTGTTCTTTCTAAAGCATGATGCATATGTAACTGATTCTGCACTATGTGCCAGGACACACAGGTATAAGAGTTGGTCTTCAATTGCAACCTTGTTTGAGACAGTGTCTCGTTTGTTGTTCATTTCATGACCCAGACTGGCTGGCTTCTAGAGAATTGCTTGTTTCTGTTACCCCCTCACCCTAGGGACAATGGAATGACAAATGTATGCTTCCGTACCTTACTTCTACATGGATTCTACGGACCCAAACTTAGATTCTTACACTTGCACAGCAAGCCCTTAATCCAGTGGGTCATCCTCTGAGACTTCAGATCTGGCAAGTTTTAATTGGTTTATTATCAAAGTGTGCTATTGTGGTTTTGATACTGCACATTTTAAAATAAGAATAGCCATGTTTTGCAACTGATAAATGGATTGATAGGTCCACAGAACGTGCTTTACATTTCTTTTATTTACCAGGGGCAGGTTGCCCTGGCTGTGTTGTGCTTTCACATCTCTTCTTCACTGGTCATCTGGTCTACTGAAGAAAAAAAAGGAGACAGAATAGGAACAGGCAGGGAAGGAAAGACAATGTTGTACCTTCACACTCTGGCAATTACAGAGTCATGGCTAAAGTTGTGTGAATTTGGGGAAGTCAAGAGCTTTATTTTCACTTAAGCATTAACAGGATTTGAAGTCTCCTCTAGTGAGAACCAATGTCCAACACACAGAGAGATAGCTGATTAAAAGGTCAAGCACTCAGCTGTCACACATCTTCGGACTTCCTGTGAAATACCTACTAGAGCTACTAGTGGGACTGATATTACTATGCTTTATTTCTGCTAAAGTTATAGATAAATATAGAGAAAAAGAAAATGTTTCAAGCTGCCCTTTTCCCTCCTGTCCACTGCTCGTCTCAGTCCGGGACGTATATTTAGGTTGGCAATGCGGTGTCCTTCTTCAAGTCACTCCATCCCAACTAGTGGTGATTTAGGAACCGAGTTCTTCCTCTTGTCACCAGCTTGATTTTTCCACTGTCTGCATTTCATTTACCTCCCAGAGGAACACATTTTGATCCAATAAATATTTATGGACCACCTATGAATTTGCAAAGACCAGTTTCAGAATCTAAGTAAGCTAATGGGAAGCAAAGGATAAAGATAGCTGTAATGTTTTTCAAGACAAGATGCAGTTTCTTTTAAAATGTTTCTCCCCTTTCCTATCAGAGTAAATGAAATATGCCATCACTAATTTATGTATTCACTCATAAAATTCTATTTTGGCATTAGCTGGTGTTTTCTATAAAAGCTGGTGTTACTTCTTATTTTTAAGATGACAAGAGATTGTACATTTAAAAAATAACTATAAGTTATGACAGTTTATCGACTCTGTATTGCTACAAATCCTCTATCAATGTGTGACTATTTCAAAGACTGATAAGACCTTCACTGTACTGTGCCCTTCCACAGATGTCTTCTACATTTTTGTCATTACCTGGAACATAGGATTATCAAAATTTAGTCGGTGTCTTGAATTTTGCATTCAAATGGATGGAGCTCGAAAACATCATTTTGAGTGAGGCAACCCAGACCAAGAAAGACAATTATCACATATACACACTAATAAGTGGTTTTTAAACATAAAGCAAAGAAAACCAGCCCACAAATCACAATCTCAGCGAACCTAGACAACAATTAGGACCCTAAGAGAGACATGCATGGATCTAATCTACATGGGAAGTAGAAAAAAGATCTCCTAAGTAAATTGGGGGTATGGCGACCTTGGGAGAGGGTTGAAGGGGAGGGGAGAGGCGGGGAGCAGAGCAGAGAAAAATGTAGAGCTCAATAAAAATCAATTAAAAAATTTAGTAGGTGTACTGAGAAGATGAAGTGATTGACATAATCTAGTGATATTATAGTGGGTATATTCACAACAATATTATTTTGTGAAATAGAATGCATGGAGTTTTAGTATGAATATTGCTGAATTATTCTTTAATTATGGTTACTAAAAGTATTTTAATGAGAAAAAGATTCTTGAGAAAAATTTCTTTCTGCTCTGCTACAGATTGAATTTGCATTATTCTATATTAAAAATCTGGAGATATAGGAATGACATTAATGTTAAACACACATATATGTATGATAAAAATAGACTCTAGACATTAGTTAAGATTCTTATTTTTACAAGTAACAAACACCATCTGGGTCTAAATTAAATAAATCTGCTTTTTAGGAAGATGCAAGTGAATGTCATAGAAGAAAAGGGAGACCTCAGCAGGAGGGCCCGATCAGGCTTCAGAAACCCCCAGGTCATGGTGAGATCCAACTGGCAGAAGCACCAACTTCTGTATCTTTCAGTCCCACTTTCCAAATCTTTGTGGTAGTCTTACTGCCAGAGCTAAATGAGGCATCCAGATCAGATACAGACAACCCAGTAAAGCTGTGAATGGTGGAGCCCCATCCCTGGATATGAGGTGCAGTTCCCAGATGGAAAGAATTGTTCGGGATACTAGCAGGAACCAAGAGCTACTTATACAACATATAAGAAGAGTGTAACGTTTATCAAATTAAACTGTAACGACTATCAAAATGGATAAATATACTCTTAAGATAATAGTTTTTCAGCAGTTTAGGGACAGATTACAGATTATCCCTATGTTTAGCAAGACAAATAATAGACATGCTCAGTTTTCCCTTCTAATGCAGATGCAAGCATCCAAACTCTTTCAGTTTCTTAGAAAAGTGAATATTGAATTTTAAAAATCATCTCAGTTAGCCCTATTGTTTACTTTTTTCCTCCTGAGACTTTTGTCAAATCTTGGGAGCATCAACTGTACTGAATTTTCTAGGACCTTGAAAGCTTCATTGAATAGCAATTTTATAAAAGAATGGAGTATCTTTTCTGTGTAATGGTATAATTCTCAAAAATATCTGGGCTCAATCGTGTTGCACAAATAAGCTAATGTTTCTTTCTGAGCCATTTGAGCTTTGGAGTTTCCGCTGCACTTAAAGAAATTAATTTTACTCTATTACCAACTACCCTTGATGAAATTAATAATGCCGTTCCTTTAAATTCTTCATTAGAGAAGCTGTTGATTGCATGTCAGCCTTATTCACATCATCATCCAGAATTTACCAAGAACTATAGTGACTCTTCACGTGATGCACAAATGAGCAAACAACTACCAAGCCCATTGACTTTGCTGAATAATTATGTATCTGCCCTTTATTTTCTAAAGAAAAAACCTCTGATAGTTTCTCTACTGTCCATCATGGAGCAGCATCATGAAGGAACTGGGTGACTTTTGAGGGATACAGTTCACTAGGGAAAGAACAGTCTTTGGTGGCTGTTATAAAAGGCCACTCTGGTCAAAAATAGCAGTTTTGCTTTCTCCCTTCTTATAATAACCAAGCAGTTAACTCATTTAATGAATTCCTATTGTTGGTCTATGTGATTGATAGATGGAGAGCAGGAAATTTCATGCTGAAGGGACAGGCTTTCATTGTCTGTGGAGCTAACTGCTGAGTTGGAGCAATATCAAGGGGTTTGAGCAACAGCAGAAATGACAAAAATAGAATAGTATTCTTTGTGGATTCACTTGAGCTTTTCGATGGAGGGCCAACACCAGCAGAGCAAAAAGAAGGAAACAAGCATGGATGTCAGTGAGGAGAGGATGCCTTGCCTTTTGGCACACTGGTGAATGGCATATGTGCAAACACCATGGTTGATTCACAAACTACACCTTTCTTGTCCTTTCTTTCTTTAGGGAAAAAGGACATACTTGGAGCCCTTAAACCTCTGCTGAAATATACAAGCAAGGTTCAATGGCATTCCCTCTACAGAAGTGTCCTATGTTGCCTTTACTAGAATTGCACAGGGAAGGAAAAGCAGGGTTTTCTGTGTGCTTAGGTAAGGGGAAACTCTAGAATGAATCTCATTATGTTCCACCAATTAAGGAACTGTGGACGGTATCCTTTGCATTCATAATCAATTCAATTGCATGTGTTTTATGCAAATATGGATGGTATCTATAAACTTAACAAGATTAACTCACCAATATTTGTCTAGTTGATTTTTACAATGTACCCAGGGCTCTAACTGGAGTTTATTTTATTACATGTACAGAAACCCATGCCAATAATCTCACTCTTCACTTCCAAGCAACCTGAACAAAAGAAGTATAGTCATATTAGACTGAAGTTGCCAATCTTAAATATAAGATAACCATTAATATAGCTGAAATTTATTTCTTTTTTTAAATTTCATTATTGATTCTTTGGTAGTTTCACATCATTAAACCCAATTCTGTTCACCTCCAGATTCTCCCATATCTCGCCTCATCCCTGCCATGCCCCTCCACATTAGGAAATAAATCAAAATAAGCAAGGAAGCAAACAAAAGCAAAAACAAAAACAAAACAAAAAACAAAAACCACAACAAAACAAAAACAACAACAACAGAAAAATCTCTTTGCTTCCCTTTTTTTGCTTTTCCAATATCTCTTCATTCATCCTGGTGGCAATGGTGGCCAGTCCCTCCACCCAGAGCCAGTATGTCAACTGGAACCAAATTGCTGCCAAGGACCATGTCTGGGTCCATTGTCCAGTTACATCTGGAGCCTGTGTGGATGTCAGTGGCCTGTGTCACCTCAGGAGATTTTAGGAACCATGTGAGATGAAATTAGAGGGCCATGTTGAGCCAGACATGTCCTTCAATGGACCTGGGAAAACCGGCCTTGCCTCTCACAGGACACTACAGCAAGAGAGTTGATCCCTGCACAGTGGAGAGATGGCCCCTACCCTTCACCACAGGCCAGGGTAACTAACTCTGAGGGCATACATGGAGGAGAGCTGGCTCCACCCCCTTGTCTGTGGTAGGTGACTCAGGGACTTGGATTGAGCACATTTGCTACTATCCAGGCCCACAGCCTGATCTTTGGTTGATCCACCCTATCATCTACCCCATCTAGGACTTGCTGAAGCTGGTGAAAGGACTGGTCCTGTGGAAAGATACCCACAATATCTCCAAGACTTGTGAAAGCTACAGGATATCACAGGGAAGTTCTGGTGAGAATGCAGTGATAATGGTGTACCAAAACCCAGAGGCCTTGAACCAGACCAATGATTTACTGCAATAAACATTTGCTAGTAAAACTGATCAGACAAAGAGATATACTATGTGGCACACTAAGATCTATTTCTTATAGTAAATTAGATTTATTCAATAAGATAAAGTTCAGTGTAGGTAGGTTAAAGTAGTTCCACTCACTTGGCATCATGAAATTAGAAAGCTTTTTCCATAGGAAAACAAAACAAAACAAAACAAAAAACCAGTAAAGAGGCAGAGGCAGCCTATAGAATGGGAGAAAATTTTTGCTAGCCATACATTGGATATATGATTAGTATCTATAATGTACAAAGAACTGAAAGAATAAATGAACAAAAAGCAATCAGGAAGCCTAACCAATAAATGAGTCAATAAAATAAACAAAAGTTCTCAAAGTATGATACACAAATGACCATCATGTGAAAAGATGTTCAGCCTTACTAGAAGTCATCAATGAAATTCAGATTAAAACTAGATTGTGGGAAATATTATCCCAGTCAGAATGATAGTGACTAAGACGGCAATAACAAATGCAGGCAACATACGGACAACAGAGTTCCTCCATGTGGTGATGGTAGAAATGTGAAGTAGACTAGCCACTATGAAAATCACTGTGGAGGTCCCTTACAAAGCTAAATTCGGATCTACGATACAACCTATTTATACCTCCCATGGGTAGTGGCTCAAAGCAAGAAGGCCATCCCCAGACTTGCCTGGTTCAGCAGAGGATGTAAGGAGTAGGTAAGGGATGGAATGAGCCAGGGATGGTAGTTGGGACTAGCAGCTAGTGTATTTCTTTATTTATACAGAATTTAGTAGACAGGGACACATTCATTTTGTTCCAAATTATGAATCATGTCAATTTTTGGTTTGGGAAATGTGTTTCAGTTCTTCTTGCTCATCTTTTAGTCATCATTCATAAACTATGACAGAACAGAGTTATCATTTCCAATCAATTTCCCTCAAGTTTTGACATCATTACTAAACAGACTTATCATTTTTACTCCTTAACCTTCTAATTCAATTTTTTAAGAATCTAGAGACATATGACGGTCTGTTTTCAGGCTAGTAACCTTTGTAGTTACTTGGATGCTAGAGCAAAACAAAATCTTCAAGCCTATCCAGGCATATTTCCACGTCCCAAACAGTGTATTATTAACTTTTAATGGTCAGAGTGCCTAGGAAAAATCATCAGGCCAAAGCTGTTGTAGCTATATTCAAATGCTAGCATAATGCAATATTTATATTTTATATCATTATAGAATTTGTTTACATGTCTAATTCTGGCATTCTGTTGTTCCTTGTTCATATGACACCTCATGGCTCTCTAATGGGATCCCTAAAAGCCCAACTTCTAGGGATCCCTTCAGGGTTAAATTAAAGACACCACAATAAGTGAAAGAAGGGTTAGCAATCAGAGGGTTAAGTTTACTCGCACCAGAATCCATCTTTTCATTTTTTTTACTCTTCTTCTTTCAGTCTATTCTCTATTCTCAATTGTTCTCCTTGTTCTCCCTTTTTCTATACTTTACAAATATTTCCAGTCATTGACACCTTTAAAACCACCAGTTCCCCAGTCCTAGCAGGTTCCAGGGCTGGAATTCTTTTGCTGCATAAAAACCAGATAAGAGTTTTCACACACACACACACATACACACACACACACACACACACACCACAGATCCATAGCTGTCAGCTCAAATGTGGGAGTGGCCAGCGCATGTCTGGTGAACTTTTCAATGGAGAAAATTGCTAATAAAGGAGTTAAATCATTTGAAAATTCTAGAGGAGAGAAGGTTAGTGTGTTATGCTACATTTCTAAGTGCTTAGTAAATAGTTAAAAGGATTATTTTCGGTAAAATTATGAATAGGGCTTGAGAGTAAATAGCAGTAAATTTCCTGAACTAAAATCATCAGTAAACTGGGGTAAAGATGAACATAAGGAGTTAGGAATCTTTGAAGTGAGGTAAAACCAGAGCATCAGCTTGGGCAAGTAGTCATTCTCTCTTTGAATATCTGCAAATATCTTAAATGCAGTGGTCTTGCCTGGACACTAAACACTGACAAAATGCCTGCTGATAAAAGTAATTGAGGAAGGCAGATCTCTGAATTTACCTAGGAGAAAGGAATGAAGGCCTGGCAGTGGGAAACTTTTCACACACGGCCCATAGGCATAGGAAACAGTTCTGAACTGTGGGAATTAATTCCCAAATATGAAACGGAAGGTAAGCCAACTACAGCAAAAATCTACAGCAAAAGACAGCCGTTTTATTCACAAAGCAATACCGCCAAAAAGCCTTGCCTTTTGGTTTAACCTTTACCAGCTTCCCTGGTTCTGATAAGTCACTTAGTGAAAAGATGTCTGAGCAGTTACTGTAAACTGTTGTGGCTTCCAGCAACTCTGCATAAGATAACTTTTCTAAGAAAGAAAGATTCTGATATCTCATTCTTTTATCATCTTTCTACATCATTTTTTGTTCATTGAGTCTCTGTGAAGGGTAGAGGTGACTTCACTTAATCTAACTTTGTTGCTGTATATGGCAGGTAGTTGCCTGAAAGTATAGTGAGAAGACACTTGCAATCTTAATTGTGGACAACTCCTCTCACCCACCAAATCTTGTTGACATTTTGAAGCTTACTTTGTTTTGAATATCTTGTTCCTGCACAAGGAACTGATGTTTCAAGGATAGTTCATAGCCTCAAAAAGCAACCTCTGGCTTCTTTATATGTATCACAACCTCCAAGGCATAAGGAAGACCTTCAAGTATATAAGGATATCTCCCTAAAAGAGGGAAGGGTAGTGTGTTCAGGACTTTCCTAGGAAGCTTAGAAACAATGCTCCTAGAAGTAGGAACTAAGGAGTCATATGAAATTTTCCATCAATCCAATTTCCCCAAATTCTGCAAATATTAAGTCACCCAAATATGCAAGAGGTAGAGATGAAAACCAAAGTGGCATGGCTGCCACCACGTGGCTCAGGTTTGGTGGATCGTTGTCAAGCAGCTATGCTGGCTTTATGACTTCTGCTGTTCCCATCAGATACAGATGTGCTACTAAAGGACTCCAAATCAATGGACCACAGAGACACTTACTCATCAATGTTTTCTGAAGCACTGTTCATAATAGCCTGTTATACAACCCAACCAGAAGTCCAACAACATAGAAAGTGATACATATATATATATATATATATATATATATGTAGCAGCCCTAGCTGTCCTGGAACTAGCCCTGTAAACTAGGCTGGCCTCAAACTCACAAAGATCTGCTTGCCTCTGCCTCCAGATCAAAGGTGTGCACCATCACCACCTGGATGCACAATGATTTTAAGCCATAAAGAAGAATGAAGTTATGTCATATGAAGGAAGATGGATGTAACTGAAGATATCCTTTTTAGGTGACTTATGACTGATTCAGAATATATATATATATATATATATATATATATATATTCTCTCATTTGTGGTTCCTAACTTTTGTCTTTAAATTCATGTTTGTGCTTACAACATGAAAATAGAAATGAAAGTGTCTTGAGGAGCCTAGGGAACTAACAGGAAGGGTCTGGGGTAGAAACTCAAGGTGGACACTGAAGATCACGTTCACATTTCAATGCATACTTTAATGAAAAAAGTTGACATGGAGCACAGTAATATGTGCAAGGGTACACACAGTGAAATTTAAAAGTTAATTCTTTTAAAAAGAAAAAAATAAAATTAGCCTAATTCTACTTGAGTTATATTAACAAGCAACGCATTCTTGGACTTGACAAAAATTGTCACAGAGTGCAGAAAAGAGTTCTGACATGTACATATTCAGGAAGCAGGGTAAATGCATTGCACCAAGCACTGAACTAAGGGCTTGAGAATCATTTTGAATATTGCCTAGCAAAGAATAAGGGAGATGGGATGGAGTCTGTTAGGAATGCTGGCTGTTAAGCTTGTTCCACAGGAATGGAAGGAGACACCAGAAGATGGAACTCACATGCTGTATAACACACCCATTTGAGATGTTCAGAGGAGTGCTAACTAGAAAGACATGAAGTAAGGAAGGTAAGGAACAACAAGTGTAAGTGATCCCAGATCAAAAGGTAAATGTGAAAGTCTGAGTAGTTAGAGACACTTGTTGGTCAGGGTCAAGAAACTCTTGCTTTTACAGCTGTGGATGCGGGGATGATCAGGACCGTGGGCAGAACATCACAGGAGGCTAAAATCTCAACTGGAATGTACAAGGCTCACATGGGAAAACAGTGAGACTCAGATGTGTGGAATGGTGCATATAGCAATGAATTCTCAATCCCAGGTTCTTTTGACACTCTTGGATCTCTGACTTCCCTACTCCTCCTGGACAGAAGTTATCTCTTTTCTCTGCTTGAAAATAAGGTAGAAATCTCTATCTTGAATACTCATTTAAGAGTCCAACTTCATCACACTTCTGACTGCCAGAGCAATAAATAGCATCAAGATGGCAACATTAACTGACCAGTGAGGTGCTGGGACCCAAAGAGAAGAGCTGATAACATCCATGAGTAGCTTTGTAATTTTCCCAAACACTAGCAAGATCCAGAAGACAATAAATAGGGTTTTATGGATTCTTCAGGTGCTAAACTGAGAGGCTGGGGTATGTGTGAATGGAGCAGAAGTCTAGATAATGAAGGATCTTTTGATTCAGTGGTACTGCCATGCAGCATCTTAAAATTTGGTAAGAACTCAAGCAGATTTTGCAGCTATGATGGCTGAATGAAAATTAGAAGTTAAATGAAAATCAGAATAAAAATAAAACCACAGAGCAAATAAGAGAAAACAGGAAGACTAGAATGGTCATTAATATAAGATTGAAAAATTCAGCAACTGACCCTGTTTAATGGGTAGAGGTAGAGATCGCTTGTTTTGACAAAATAGTATATGATCTTCTTGCAAGAGGAGCACAATATCATTGGGAATATAGAAGATGAAATTTCCTCCATATGTGAGAAAAATCAGCAGTGTATCCTGTTATAAAACAGGGCTCAATAATATTGCTGAGAGTGGCAGAATCTCAAGATATCAACACCAACTATTGCCACTTAACTGTCAAAAGCAAACTGATTACAATGAATGAAATGAACAACAAGACTGGCAGGGCAATCATAGAACAGGAACCACAGGACACCATAAAAACAGCTTAAGAAAACCTGTCTTCACTGCAGATAGAAAATTTGGTATGCCAAAAGACAATCATTTCATTCAGGTTTAACCAAGGAAGGAGGCTGATGTTACCAGGACCAATAAAGTACTTCAAAGGTATGCCAGTTTTGTTTTGTAAAAGATGACTAAAAGGAAACTAGACTGACAGAGTAGTGCATGTACTCATAAATGGGCAAATTTATATGCAAATGATTCGCAAATATATGAAAGAATGACATAGTAATTCCAGAAG
>LOJH01037547.1:0-15242 GCA_001685095.1 Ellobius talpinus | reverse complement strand
GTGCGGGAGCCGGGTGGGACGAAAGCAGGCCCGCTCCCCTATCACTACACTGGTGGGGGATAAAAAATATCAGGAATGGAAGTGATGGTGGGAAGGGCATAGGAGAGGAAACCCAAGTGAAGTAGTTGGAAGAAGGGCGTGAGTAAGAGCACAGCTAGCAAGACATTTCCTGTGGGCATGACTCTATATTTCTGGATAAAATCCAACCAGCTGTATGCCATCATACCCTGATTTTACTGTCCAAATTTCTGATAAAATATGCACCCAACAGCTCCATATAGTGTGGGGGGAGTGAAGGTGTGGAACAGGTTTCCAGGTGAGAGGTGGCGCAGGCTGATTTGGGAATCTGTGCTAGACAACTACCACTAGGTGGTGCCACCCTGCAGTCGGCACCTGGGCCAATCAGTGGTTGCTTTAGGCTGTTGGCATTTCAGTAGCTGGACAACAAAGTAATATAGATTTCTTGCGCTTGCATCCATGGTACACCATGGTACACCCACCCACCGACCCTATTCCTCGTCCCAATGCACAAAGAAGTTTCCCATCCTATGCCTTGTGCAGCGTGAACTTTGCAGATCTCAGAAAACTCCAGCCCCGTACAGAACAAAGCTGTGTTTTTATCAGAGGCATGTTTGCTCCTCAGTGGATTTGAACATCAGAGAATCGCTCATCAATGTTTTGTTCTGTACCTCACCCACCCTCAGTTGCTCTAGAAGGGTCTGAACGCTGCTGGGGATGCTCTGCCTAAGGTTGGGTTGGCTGAGTCACTGCAGCGTGTTCTTACTGGGCAAGAGTGTCCAGGCGACAGATATGGCATATGCTTGTGCCTTAGTGGTTATGATTTAACATGAGCAACATACTGCAGAGGGCTGGGTTCTAGACAGCAGAAATGAAACTTGTGTTTTGCACCCTGCCAGGCACTGAAAATGAGCCCTCTCTCTCTCTCTCTCTCTCTCTCTGTGTGCCTGTGTGTGTGTGTGTGTGTGTGTGTGCGCGCGCGCGTGCGCGCGCGCACTGGTACATGTACATTTGCATGTAGAAGCCAGATGTCAGTCCTAAATTCTTCAGGAATGATATATCTTGTTATGCTATTTTAAAATATTTTTTATTTTTATTTTATATGTATCTAAGTGTTTGTCTGCATATATGTACGTGCACATCTCTGTGTCTGGAGCCTGTGGAGGCCAAAGGAAGGCATTGGATCCTCTGGAGATGTTATTACAGACAGCTGTGAGCCACCAGTTGGGTGCTGGGAGCCAAACTCAGATCCTTCATAAAAGCAGACTGCTCTTAACTGCTGAGCCATCTCTCTATCCTCACCTTATTTTTAATTAAAAATTGCATTCATTTATTGATTTTGAGAATGCATACAGCTCAGAGGACAACTTGCTGGAGGTGACTCTCTCTGTCTGTCTCGTGGATTCCAGGGTTTGAACCCAGGTTGTTAAACTTAGTGGCAAGTGCCACCCAGCTATCTCACCAACCTGATTCACCCTGTTATTTTGAGACAAGGCTTGCTTATTAGTGTAGACTGGCTGGCCAGTGAGCCCATCTCTTCTTCTCCAGCACTGATTACCCACCAGGATTACCGGGCTTTTTTACATGAGTCTGGGAACCAAACTCCATTCCTTCTGCTTGTATGCAGCTGAGAAATAAAGTAAATAGATTTTATGTGCTTGCATTCGCTGAACACCACATGGCAACTGGATTATCTTCTCAGCACAAACATGGCTATTTGGAGTAGGGCATTGCTTGGAAACTACTTCAACCAGTGCCAATGGATAGCAATTAATATTTCCTCATGTAAATGAGTTAAGCCATAAATGTGTGTGCTGGCAACTATTTAATACTCCTGGTATTCCCAGGAGCAAGTAAAAACACTTAAAACAATTGAAATAGCTCTGCTTATAATAACCTGTGTCTAATGACAGTGTATGTCCCTAGGTCTAACCGAGTGCCCGGAATCCTGGCTCTGATGCAACATCCTCAGCCTTATTGCTGTGCCTGGGGAAAGTTTTCTCTCTACAGGAGAAACTGCAGCACAACAAAGGCTGTCACATGGCCAGGGGTCTTTGTCCTGAAGATCTTTGGTCTGCTGAGATATAATGGAAGTGACCTCCTGGGTGTGGGGAATGCAGAAATCTCACTCCATCAGTGCCAGCCATGGGAGCACATCTGCCATTCCAGCCCTTGAACAGTGGAGGTGGGAGAATGAGGGGTTCAGTGCCATCCTCTGCTACATTACAATTTCCAGGCAAGCCTGAGCTACAGAAGATCCTGTTTGAAAACATCATTTCAAACCAAACCAAAACCAAATGAAAACCCAACAGTCTTCATGTGCAGTGATTTCATTTCAGGGGTGTGGGAAGTTGACACCACTTCACCTCATTACCCCTGGGGATGCAGGGGAGAGGCAGCTGCTGCACACCCTGTTTTATATTGAAAAATTAAGGGAAGGGGGAGGCAATTGCCTTTTTTAAGCAGTTCAGGAATGGAATGGGAATAGAAAACAGAAGTGTCATTTTCTCATCCCATTTTCTTTCTGCTAAGATACACTGAGAAGAACCATGCCACTCCTGGCAGAGAAACCTCACTTTCCTAAGGATGAGTAAAGATATGAAGTGCAAATATTGTCTGCTACACTCAATAATAATGACAGATAATTTATACAAAAATAGCACAGTTAAAAAAAAGAATTTAAAAATAGAATTTCACCAAGATGGGTGACTTGGAACGTGGCCAAGTACATTCCAGTTCATGTGCGAGTTCCTTCTCGTATTTCCATAGCTCTGGCCTGTCTTGAGTCCTGAACCCAGGAAGGCTATCAGTTGTCTGAAATATGTGGGAAAGATAAACAGCCTGCTCTCTATGCCTCAGCCACAGTTTCTCAGCATAAGTAGACCACTATGCTATGAGCCTCATAGGCTGCTTGTCTGTAGTTTCCACGAGCAAGCTGAGCAATGCGGCTGATCTGCGTTGCAGAATTAACCCAGAGGATGGCATTAATCAACGTGAAGTCTGCTGGGAGCTGTAGGTGAGAAAACAAACAGGCCTAATATGTGGTGTTGACAGAATTTTGTCCCCTGCCTTCTCACATTGTCCAAAGAGAATCTATTCATTTCCTGGACCACTTTTTGTACCACTTCCTTGTCTTAAAAAAAAGAGGATCCTCAATTGCTGAAAGACGAGGTCAGCTGATCTACACAGCGGAGACAGAAAGTCTGTACATCGCATGGAGCAGTGCAGAGTTCAAGGACAGTAGCTATGGCTATGAAAGCCTCAGGGAGGGGACTGAGAGTTGGGTTCTCAGCACCCATGCCCGGCAGCCGGCAGCTCACAATCGTATGTAACTCCTGGTCCAAGGGATCTGAAACCCAACTATCTCCCCAGAGCTGGGATTATTATGAGTTCATCATCTTGCTTTTTTTTTTTTTAATCTCTGAGTTCTGTGGTATCTAACTCAGGCCCCCATGTTTGCAAGGCAAGCACTTTACCAACTGAACTATCTCCCCAGGCCTGGAATCCTGATTATATGTACCCTCAAATTCATATGCTGATTTTTTTTAAATTTTTTTTCTTTCAAGACGGCGTTTCTCTGTGTTGCAGACCTGGCTGTCCTGGAACTCACTTTTGTAGACTAGGCCGGCCTCGAACTCACAGAGATTTGCCAGCCTCTATCTCCGAGTGCTGGGATTATAGGAGTGCGCCAACACCACTCCGCATATGCTGAAATCTTAACCTCTGACAAGGCTGTGGGAGCATAGATAGCCTTTGTCCACAAGAGACGGAGTAGGTCCCGATGGTTTCTGGTTTAAGGCAGAATCCAAACTCCTCCTTAGAGACAGATTCACTAGTGACCCCTACTGCAGTTCAAAAAAGAACCACGTCTGCTAGCTGCTGCGACATCTCCCCAAAGAGTATTTATGAGATGTTCTCCCCAGCTGAGGGACTGGTTCCAGGGTTTGATCCCAGAAATCTTAACTGTCTTTGTGCATAGTCCCTGGGGAACAGCCAACTCAGTCGTGCTTCCAAGGACATGATTTGTGGCCAGTGAACGTCTCTGTAGGTAAAACTGCTTACTGATCAAAGCTGATGACCTGATTTCCTTCCTGGAATCCATGATGGGAGGAAAAAACTGATCGCTGAAATTTATCATTTGATCTCAACCCCTGAAATAAACACTAAGACATCTGTCGTGCCCTCCACACACCCAAAACAGACCACAGAGTCACGGGCATGCCCAGTGGCTGAGACTAAACACGCCCCCTAAACGTTTACTAATAATCACTGGGTGAGGGCCAGGGAGGTGGCTGAGTTTGTAAAGAGGACCTGAGCTTGAACTTCCTCTGAATTTATGTAAAAAAGACACACATGGTGGTGTGCACTTGCAATCCCAGTGCGGGGGAGACAGACACAGAAGCGACACTGGGGTTTTCTGGCCGGTCAGCCTAGACTGCTTGGTGAGAGACCCTGCTCAAAGGTCAGTGGTGCCTGAGCAATGATACCCAAGGATGTGCTCTGGCCCCACCCCCCGAACCTCGACACAAGTCACCTTTTGTTTTTGTTTTTACAACTTGAAAGGGCAGTATTAACAAATTTTCATGGCTGGCACATCTGCACCCAGGTGTTCCCGCAGAGCACCTGAGGAACACCGAGCTTATTTTGCAGGATGAGCAGCCACCCACACGGTTGTTGACTGGTTCTGTCCTAACTTGTTGCAAAGGAACAAATTGACACTGTGCATTCCTGTTATTTTCATCCCCGAGACTCCAGCCTTCAGCAAGAACCCCATTAAGTCTGATTTTTAGACACAGGCATGCAGCTGGAGCGGCTGGGTGGGCCCGGGACTGTTGGGGAGGCAGAGCTCAGACTCCGTGTCCATGCAGTGTGACGCTGCAGCGTGATGCTCATTCTCCAGGCAGACCGGACCTGAAGTCCATGTCTCTTCTAGATGCATTGAGAAGATGTCACCTCTCCAGCCTAGGGAAATAGGGATTTTTTTTTGAAAAACAGCCTCTGAGGAATTCCCTGACATAAAACACAATGTGATGTAGATTTTTCTTTTGAAGTAAGAATAAAAAATATTTCATTCATTCTGGCCATTTGGAGATGAAGCTTGAGAACAGGTTTTTTTCTTTCTTTTTTTTCCTGAGAAGGTTCAGGCTGTGGGCTGTAGATTGCTCTAATGGTTGATATTGGACAAGATGGAGAACCACCTAGGACACTCTCTGGGTGTGACTGTGAGGCCATGTCCTGAGAGGGTTAATTGAGGTGGAAAGACTACCCCTAAATATAGGCAGTGTCATCCCACCCCTTAGACAGCACAATTTAAGTTTATTTTATGTTTTGTTATGTATATGCATGCATCTCTGTGTGGCTGTGCACATGAGCGAGACGCCTATGACTATTGGATTCCCTGGAGCTGGAGTTCCAGGCAGTTGTGAGCCACTTGATGTGTGTGCTGGGAACCAAACTCAGGTCCTCTCCAAGAGCAGTAAGCACTCTTAACCACTGAGCCACCTCTCTAGCCCCACCCCCAGATTTAACAGAAAGTGAGCTGAGCACCAGCATCCATCTCTCTCTGCTTCCCGACACACCTCAAACTCTTGCTGGGTCCTCCCCACCACGGCAGACTGTACCCTCAAACTGTGAGCTGATGAGAAGACTATGTCAGCTTTCCTCCGTCACACACAGGCCAGTGTGGAGCTGTATGTGAGCAGGAAGGTTACATTTTCTGCATGGAATAGAGCATTTAGGACTAACAGGATCAAAGGGTTTCTAGGTGTGTAGTGTAAATTGGGACTAATTAGTCTTGGTTTGCCTGAGCTTTTTCCTGGCCTCAAAGCTTTTAGCTTTCCGTCAGAGAAACCCTTAGTTCCAGGCAAAGTAGGACAGATGGTGGCCCTAGGTGTGGCCTTACTGACCTCTCGTTCTTCTAGCCAACCTTCCTTTCATACTGGCGGGCTGTAGGACCAGTCACCTATTATTTAAGAGACAGTCCTTTCTGCCAAGGAATAACCCCTGCTGTATGTGACAATGTAGGCTTGTAACTCCAGATAGTCAGTAGGTCAGGGCAAGGAGATCACAAGTTCAAAACCTGCCTGAACTATACAGAGTGTGCATTCAAGGCCATTCTGGGCTACTTAGTGAGACCTTGTTTCAAATTAAATATGAAAAAGAAAAGTGGGGTATAGTTCAACAATAGGGCCTTTGCTTAGCATGTGGGAGGCACTGGGTTGAAGCCTCAGTACTGCCAAAAAGATGAAGGTCCCCCCGAGAAGAGTGACACATGAAGCCATGACTGCCAAGGAGCAGGACTGTAAACAGCCAAGCTTTCCCTCCAAGCGTAGATTCGGACATGGTTACACCTTTGCTGTTCTGTCCCTCCTAATTTCCTATGTGATCTGGAGAGAACTCTTTTATTTAGATCCTCATTTCTCATGACTGAAAAGAGAACTGCACCAGACCAGGAGGGCAAGGAGTCTACACAACACCCACACTCCCAAGTCTCAAGCAGGCTTTGGCACACAATGGGTGCATCTGCACCCGGTGACAGCTGATACTCTTTCCCAGCATGCCCCTGGAGAATCCATGACTTGTTGTTTTGCCTAATATAGCTGCTTCACCAACCTCCCCTTTTGTCCTCAGGCTCTACACAGGCTTAGACACCTCTCTGTCAGAGGTAAATGATTGAAATAGCCACTGCATAACTCTCAAATATTTAATGTTTTACACAGAAGCAACACAAAACACAAATATCTTGGCAAGATATTCTTAGCAAATTGTTCTGGGGGAGTAGCCTAGCAGTTACTGTCAGGGTTTGCATTACTCATTTCTGCACCCATTTATCAAATATTCTTGGAGGCTTTCCTGTGTCTCAAACCTGAGGTGCCTAGGCTTTAGTGATTGAAAACATAGATCCAAGCCTTTCTCGGGTTCCAGGTCTGCTGAGAATTCAGAGGAACCATCTGAAGTACGAGGCTAGCCCGTGCTCCGTAGGAGAAGTATCAGAAGAACACTCTGTTATTCCTTCATCACCACGTCTTCCCAGAGCAAATCCTCTTCTCAGGTCTCTTCTTGGCAAGCGTTAGGTTGCAGCAGCAAGAACAGTAAGATCTCTGATCCATGCTGGAGGGAAGAGTCAGGCCGAGTGCACCCGCAAAGCTTGAACACAGTATCCAGTGACTACCAACCGAATGCTGCATCAGGGGCTCGGCAGATTCTGCTTGGGTCTTTGTGTACTGTCTGCCTGAGATGAGAGCCCTGGATTTTTACACCTGTTTTTCAAGTTTTATGAGCTGGATGATTTTATGAACACCTCAAGTTTCATCTTATGTATCTACAGAGTAGAGGTGATGCGTCTACTCTCAGAGTGGGAACTTGATTATCCAGGGACTGGAGAAATGACTCAGTGGTTCAGAGGGTGAACTGCTCTCTCCAAGGACACGAGTTCAGTTCCAGATCACATGGCAGCTCACAACTGTCTGTAACTCCAGTTCCAGGGAATCTGACACCTTCTTCTGCTTGCCACAGGCACGGCACTCAAGGGCACGAGATAGTTAAAATTCAAGGGCATATGCATTACAAAATAGTTAAAACTAAAAATAAAGTCTTTAAAAATGGGATTATTCTTGTATACTACCTCACACAGTGCCCGTTTTATAATAAAAGCGTGATAAAAACTGGAACTTATTTTTAAAAATCTAGTTTTTGTTATTTATTCCATGTTTCTGTTTTGTTGTTTTCTTCCAAGCAATCTTGGTTTGTTTTCTTGTGTCCCATCTTAACTTGCTGGGATCATGTGATTCATGCTAGTCTGCCACTGTAATTGCAGCACAGAGCTGAACCCAGGGCCCTGGCTGGGGGAGGGTTTGTGCATAGGGATAAAGGATCGCCTCTGTGCATTAGAAGATGAGCAACATTTATAGTGGTTTTCAGGCCATAAGTGTTCCGTTTGTTCCTTTTCTGATAATCACACTGTGTGGAAAATGCTGAGCACCACAACTTGCCTCTCTGTGTCCTGGGTGAAGAGATCTCTCTGTCCTTCAGTTTGCCTTCCTCTGCCCATCATTTACTGAGTCACAAAGCTCAGAGATTTGCAAAAGTGTAAGGGAGATTGTGACAAGGTAATTTCAAAGTCCACCTGAAGTGAACAGTGTGGTTGAATTGCATACCTACCAGCTCTGCAGAAGTCACATCAAAATCTGCAAATCCTGCCTGTGTTTGGTGGTCTCTCAATATGAGGGAGCCTATACCATGAGGAGGTCTTATTCTAAAGGTATCTGATCTAGTTTCATTTTTGTTGCTGTGCTAAAATACCCTGACTTAGGGGAGGAAGTGTTTATTCAGTTTACAATTACAGGTAGAGTCCATAATTGCATGAAAGTCACACCACATCCAAAGTCAAGAGCAGAGGGAAATGGATGCGTGCATGGTCATTCGCTTGCGCTCAGCTCAATCTCTCCACTCTTGCAGGGTTTGGAATCCCCCACTTGGGGAATGATGCTGCCCCCAAGTGGGCTTGGTCTTCCCACATCAGTTAATTTCATTAAGACAGTTCACCACAGATATGCTCACAGGCTAACTGAATATGGACAGTCCCTCACTGAGACTCTCTCCTCAAAGGATGCTGCTAGGGTGTGTCAAGTTGACAATTAATGCCGGCCATCACAGTATCTTTACAGGGAAGCCACACACTTTCAGCCCATTTCTGTTTGTTTGTCAGAGTTTTCCTTCTCATGGCACCTCAATGGCAGTCCTCCATCTCCTCTCTGAGACATATTTTCCTTTCACAAATGTCCCTTCCGATTGAGCACACGCACATTGCTATACAGTGTCACAATGTTTACAGTAGGCTGCTATAATAAGTCACGGTAGCGTCCCTCTCTTGCCTACAGTGGGTTACCACCGGATGGTTAAAGTTCGAGTGATAAATTTGCCGGTTGAGTCGGTGCCATCACTCATAATATCCTTCCTGCTCCCCATGGCTGGTCCTGACCTTCCTTGATACACCCCTAAACCAGCAAGTGGTTCCCAGCACTATCTCCATCCACCCGGGACAGCTGCTGCCAAAAATACCTTGTGATCAAATACCTTTATTTCATTGTTCCATATTTAGTCTTTCTCTGGGAGGTGCCTACACTCACCCCTCTGTGTTCTAATAGGATTCACTTGTTTCTCAGGAAAAGTCCCAAATACGCACCTAGATCTAGTGTCTTCTGGTCTTCCTCTGGGGTGAGTCATTTCAACTGTTCTCAGAGATTGGTCTTGAGGGGGAAATTCTCAACTTCAGCAGCTTTCTGGAAGGCTGATTCCATGGTGGTCTTTGTTGGTATCTTGAGGGAAGAACCATTCCTGGTATAGAGGTGATATTTACTAAGCAGCATGCCAGCTTGGGGGATGGGTTGTCACTGAGAACAGGGAAGGCAGCTGGAAGCTGACTTGAAGCAATTAAGCTCCCCCATCTGCACATCCCAGTACTAGAGGAAACAGGTACTCTCCAATCCGGCAAAAGGTTGATACCTATCTATTATGCTTCAGGATATTAAGATCGGGATGAAGTCAATTCTTACAGAAATTAGAAATCAAAATGCAATTAGAACTTTCTAATTAAGCTCATATAAATATTTATAAGAGCATGATTCAATTTCAAATGGCTGGAACACTGAATGTGTCTTTGAAATTTGAAGAACTGTGTACTACTGCTCATTCATTCCATCTTATAAAAAACATCCCTAAAGACCGATCGTACAAAAGGATGTGATAGGACACACACACACACACACAGACCCACAGACACACACACAGAGACACACAGACACACAGACAGACATACACACAGACACACAGACGCACACACAGACACACACAGACACACACACAGACACACACAGACACACACACAGANNCACACACAGACACACACAGACACACACACAGACACACACAGACACACACACAGAACACAGACACACACAAACACACACACAGACACACAAACATAGACACACACACATAGACACACAGACACACACACAGACACACACAGACACACACACAGAACACGAAGACACACAGACACACAGACACACACACAGACACATACACACAGACACACACACAGACACACACAGACACATACACATACAGACACACACACAGACACACACAGACACACAGACAAACACACACACAGACAGACATACACAGACACACACACAGAGACAGACACACACAGACACACACAGACACACACACACTCACAGAGATAGAGACAGACAGACAGACAGATAGATGTGCATATGCCATCTTATATCTTCTCTTGAGTACTCCTCCACATTTGTATGCTCCAGGCAGGTATAACAGATGCACCCCCAGCTTCCTAGGGCAGTTAAAAGGAACCGATAGGAATGCACTTAGGAAAGTTAAAAACAAAACAAAACAATGTTCTTGTATTAATTACTTTTCTCATTGCATGACAAAATCTGCTTGTGGGGGGAGGATTTATTTCTTCTCACAGGTTGAGGGTACAGTCTAGGGAGGCATGGCAGTAGAGCCAGAAGTGGCTAGTCACATTGTA
This sequence comes from Ellobius talpinus, assembly GCA_001685095.1. Lineage (NCBI taxonomy): Eukaryota > Metazoa > Chordata > Mammalia > Rodentia > Cricetidae > Ellobius > Ellobius talpinus. The sequence goes on along the minus strand of LOJH01037547.1, from coordinate 4,663 downwards.
CCCATAGTCAAGAGTTAGAAGAGGGATGAATCCTGGTACTCAATTCCTATTTTCCTTTTTGTTCAGTCCAGGACCCCAGCCCATGAAACTGGTGCTGTTCACATTCACAGTGTGTCTTCCGTTTTTCAATTAATCTTCTCTAGAAACAATCACAAAGAAATCCTCAGACATGCGTCTGCTAAGATTCTATATCCAGCCAAGTTGTCAATGAAGGTTAGCCGCCACCGTACCCAAGCACTATAATTCTTCTCCTATGCAGCGAGTAATTTACTTAGCAGTTACCTATTGCAGATAGATTGGCATACATGTAATGAAAATGTCCTAAACTGTAAGTTCTGGGATGGAGAATTTGGGAGCAAGGAAACCATCAGGCCAATTTTGGAGCCAGGCAAAGAAGTAGGAGAGAGAGTGTTAGAAAGGATGAATTAGTCAGGAGGACACAGGGAAGAATCATCTTTAGAAAGTCAACTAGGAAAACGCAACACTTCCAGGCCATATGACAGATTGCTTGAGAGAAAAATGGGCATGCCAGTCAATGCCTCGATCACACAACCCATCATATCATAGGTGCTAGGACAAAGACAGAAGAGCTGGGCTGGCTCCATGGGAAACTACAATTGAGTGAGAAACATGATATAAGCCGGGTAACGGAATTAGAGGCACAATCAATAGTTCACTGTATGAAGTCAGCACTTAGCGCCACCCCTGCTGTTATTATTCCAGCAATAAGACAACTTGACTGCATGGTTCAGGTCAGTGTGGGTCCCTGTCCTGGGAGCCACACTGGGTCCTTCCAGGATCAGCCCCACCTTCACACAGGGTAGGTGATAATTTGTTTTAAGGTCAGCTTGCCACAGTTAGAAGCACCTGATTAGGGGGTCTTAACTGAGGAGTTGTCTTAATTCTCGTGAGAAGACCCACCCCAAGTGTGAGTGGCACTTTCCAGGAGAAGCCCAGATAAAAGGAGGCACGGAGGAAGGAAGAGGATGTGCCTTTTGCCCATTTGGCACCACCAAGTTAATCTATCTTGCGAGCTGATTTCTTCAATGACCTGAGAACTAGCATTTCCAGGCTTCCATTGTTGACTTAGGACCAGTGTTCTCCAGGAATCCTCCAGGGTTTTGGTGACAGATTGAAGCTCCTGAGACACCCAGACCCCTGGCCAAGCAAGTACTGGGTTATCAGCCCTTCCAGTATGAGACAGCCACTGTGTGATGACTCCCAAATGCTGAGCATCCAGCCTCAAAGACTGAGCAACAAGTGAGTTCTCAGCCTCTTCAGTGTGAGACAACTGTTGTTACTATTAAGTAGGTTGAAGTAATAAAATATATTCATTGTATCGTTCTGTTTCTCTAGACAACCTTGACTAACACAGGGCGAGGAGTCACCAAGAAGACAAGTGTCACAGGTCCATAGGGGATAACCCCTCTCATTTTGAGGGACCTTGGGATCCCCTGGAACAACTTCTGGTGCCTGTGTGAGCTTTTTTTCATTGACTGAGTCTTCCCTAGGGTGGATGGTGTTGCTCATACTGCCTGAGAAGTGACCAAGGTGCTCCTGCTTCTGGGGACTTGAGGCAGGAAAAGCTTGGATACAGCCCATTGTATGAAACCTCTCCGGACTGAGCTGTCAGCCAGGGGTTGCAATGTCTTACAAGGCCAGGCTCCCAAAAGAAATCCAAGTTTTACAGTTGTTTTCAGGACACTATTAAGTTATAAACTCTCAAGGCAACAGGAAGAGATTGTGAAGTACGATGTATCAGCTTGACTTGTAAGATTTTAAATATTTAGACATGATATACAGGCTATCTCTAGTTTCTGGCTCGTCAGTGTTAGCAGCAGGCCTGAATTTTGCAGTAATTTGGATTAAGAGGAGACCAACATTTCCTAAGAAGATGCATTTCCTGAGGCAGGTTGAAATATCACAAGGATGTGGGAAGGTTGTCGGAAACTGGTTTTGAAGTAATTATGCTGACTTGCTCGCTCAGAGATGATAATGCCGGAGGAAGGTTTATTCTCTAATTATGCCAAATGTTGTTAAATGAATATTACTTACACTCTGGGATAGGAATGGAAGGAAAGGAACTGGAGAGAGTACTCAGTGGTTAAGAGCACTTGTTCTCCCAAAGGACCTGAGTTTGGTTTCCAGCTTCCGCATGGTGGCTCACAACCATCTGTAACTCCAGCTCCTGGTGATCTGATACTCTTTTCTGACCTCCATGTGCACCAAGAATGCACGAGGTACATACATACGCATGCAGGTGAAACATCGACACACATAAAATAAACAAATAATCTTTGAACAACCCAAAAGAATGGGAAGAAACTCAGTGTTACTGAAATCAACTGCCCGTATTAGGAGGACTTGGCCTAGGATTTGACTCTTGCCTTGAATTATGTACTAAATAGGGAAAAATTCCAATATGTGTGATGGAAAATGTCCCTAATGTGAGGATAGCAATGATGACCTAGCTGGAGCCATTCTCTGCTGGCTCTTTCCGTCCTCAGTCACTGGTTCTGTTCCCTGGCATTGCTGAATTCCTGCCTGCAGGTTATTGAAGGTGCACGTCCTCCGTGGAGCTTTCTCAGATCTCTCTATTCCATACATTTCCTCCTCCTTTCTGGTTACTCTCTGCAACTCTTTACAGCACTAGCATGCGCACGCATTGTAGGAGTCTGCTGATGTGGGTGCTAGTCAGTTTAGAATGAACTTGGTTTAGCAGTAGTTTTAGTAGTGCTAGTTTGGCCTTGTGGAGACCCACAGAGTGAAGATGAAACCAGTGGTGACCCACGTGTTCTGACAGCTCTATTGCAACTCCGGGACAGAGCAAAAGACAATGGTGCAGGAAGCAATGGCTGGACTTCCTAGACTCTCCAGTCAGAGCTGCTTTCCACAGCAGAGCGACTAAGATGCCATGTCCGGTGGGACTCTGAGGACACAAACTCAAACTGTGTATGTTGAGCCTATACATTTGTGTGAAGTATCTTGTTTTATCTTGTAAAACTTAGAGTATATTAAATTTTTTGAGGTTTTTTTTATATGTATCAGTGTTCTGCCTGCATATATGTCTATGCACCACCACACTGCAGTGTCCACAGAGGCCGAAAAAGGGTGTTGGGTTCTCTGGAAGCAGAGTTACAGATGTGGTTAGTTATTGTGAGGCTTTAGGAATGAGCAGTCAGCATTCTTAATCACCTACCCATGTCTCCATCTCATGTGGATTTTATATTCTATACTACGATCCATTTTCATGTGTGTTAAGACAAAGTGTTAAATTATCCCTAGCTGGGTATGGCATCACGTGCCTTTAAGCCCATCCCTCAAGAGACAGAGGTAGGTAGATCTCTGTGACTCTGAGGCCATCCTGGTCTACATAGTGAGTTCTAGGACAATCAGGGCTACATAAAGAGGTTATACATCAAAACCCAGCAAACTAACCAACAAACAACTCAAAAACCCCAAACAAAACAAAACAAAACAAAACAGAAAAAAGTATCACTGAATGAAACCGATTCTCTTAAAAGGTCTAATCATGCCTGTTTTATAAAGTATGAATTATTCTCAGGGTCAAACGCAGCATATGGCACATGGAGGATGCTGGATGCCCACTTGCTAATAAGGAATGAATGAATAAAGAATGAATGAATTTCACTGGGCAGTTTCATATAGCCAGTTCATTGTACTGTATTCCCAAGAGTTTGCACTCCTGGATAGTTTGAGCAGTGAATGCTAACAGTCGGTGTTTTCAGGGAAGGGCTGTGAGGCTGCTAGCAGAAGAGGAAAACAATGCATCTCTGAGAGGCTTGGGCTAAAACTCAGAAAGCAGGTGTATAGAGGGGAAGCAGAGCTGACCCCCTCAGAACTGCACTGGGAGGTTATAGCATTGCAGCTGATAGGAAACCCTGTACCATGGTTTCAGTTCCAAGGGGCAAAAGGAGGATTCTTGCTCTTAGAGGTTTTGGGGGTGGGGAGATGAGGTCTATGCCAGAAGTCAGGAAGTCAGGAAGGCACGTATGACATCTGGCTGTAACTCAAAGCCATCTTGGGTCTGGAGAGTAGGGAGGAGGGCAGGCCTTGTTCCTATTTGCAAGAGGAAAGAGCTCAACCTCAGACCTGAAAGATCATAGCATGCTTTCTTATCAACTGTGTGTGTGTGTGTGTGTGTGCGGGTGTGTATGTGTGTGTGTGTACGAGTCATAGCTTGATTTCTGGGAGAACTTGTGTAGGAAAAGAAGGCCTAGAAGGCTGAGAGATGAGACAGCCTGAGGGGTCTGTCAGAGATCCTGATTGTGCCTAGTCAATGAAGGAGGACCATGTAAAGTCAATGGATCTGAATGTAACCTGGGTGCTGGGAGGAGGTTATATAAGGTTCTACCTATTGCTGAATAAACGAGTCTGCTGTTAGCCTTTTACCTGACTCCCAGTGTCTATGTCGTTGACACCCTGCTTTCTCACCCCCTCCCCCGAGGGAGCTGTTAGGACCCAGCTACATCTGGCACCTGAACAGGAGGGACTAGTCACTTCCCTTTCCTATCTCCTGGTGCTGGACAGCTCCCCTAAGACCATGTATTTCTGTGAGAAGGTCCCTCTGTCCCTTCAGCGGGAAAGCATTGGGACTTTCTTCCTTCCTTCCTTCCTTCCTTCCTTCCTTCCTTCCTTCCTT
>LOJH01037546.1:2299-17541 GCA_001685095.1 Ellobius talpinus | reverse complement strand
CAGGATCCCAATCTCTGGAGAGGAACTGGAGCGGGAGAGCCTATCCGAGTTGCATGGCACAAAAACCATAACACCTGTTATGCATTTCAAGCTCCACCCTGGCTCTTCTAATTTCCTCCCTTACCCTAATCTTCCTCAAGTTCAGGAGGTTCTCCTTTACCCCCAACTACTTATTCTCTTTATAGTCCTACTATTCCAGCTAGGTGTTCTTGGCCTAACTTGCTTGGTCTCTCTCCCTTCCCTTCCTTTGTCTTCTTTCCTTCTGTTCCTGAATCTTGCTCTCCCTCTCTCTATGTTCTGTTACTGCTTTTCCCACTCTGTTTTTATTTCTCTCACAGCCAGATCCACTTTGTTGGCCATGCTCAGTCTACTACTTTCTCTTTCTCCTCTGTATTCTTCCCAATGCCTCTGGCTGCTCTCTCCTTCTTATCTTCAACAAATACCTTCCCCTTAACCATCCCATGGGGTGGCCATGTCATTATGAAGTTAAGAAAATTTCCTGGAGCTATTAGAAAAGAAGTTTTTCCCATAGGCTCAAATTGGACAGTGGGGTGGTGGTAGGGGATACTGATTTAGAAAAGAGAAAAGAAAACACTCCTGAAAATCAGTGAGAAAGTCCTAGTTGATAGGATCCAGTTATTCTTTTGCTGATTTAATATTAAGACCCTCCTATTGTTGTAAATAAAGACTGTGAAGCATGGACTTGTACTCACACTCACCCACAGGAAAGAAAGAAGACTTTTGAGAGATTTGGTAAGGGACGTAAAAGAAATGTGTTCCTTTATAGCAATAATTTTAGGACAGGTATAAATTATTTTAAGATTTATGGCAACTGGAGTTACTGGTGTCTCCTTGGAAGAAGCAATACTTGATACACTATACTCAAGTAGGCCTCAACTCTGTTGCAAAGGCTGATACTAAAGGAAACAAAACTGAGATCAAAACCTCATGGGCTTTCAGTGCTCTGGGAACAAGCCCTGATAGTAATTTTAGCATGTGTCTTCTTGGTTATTTTCATCTGTAGACTTCTTATGCATTACCAAGGTTTGTTTTTACATTTAGATATACAATTTACCTGGGGTTGTCTTGCTCTTACACAAAAAGTGATTCTAGGAGATTATGTAGCTATTATTATAAATAAAACAAAATGAGCATATTAATATAAATTGATACATATATTCATATAGTTATATCAAATTTCTCAAAAGAAACACTAATAAGGAGAGTTATTAAAATGGATTATTTAGAGGCTAATACTAATTATCAAATATAAAGATGACTGTATTCAATATTACATACATAAGAAGACTGCAGTTTGTTAAAATATCTCTCAATAAACCTGAGAAAACATTTGTGTGCTCTCGGTGAAGACTGGATTTGAAAATGAAGGAGTAGCACAGCAAAGATTGTCTTTGCTCTTTTCTACTATAGTGGCAAAGATCAAAATTATAAAGCATTTCTTCTTGCTGAGAGGCATTATATTCCTCTACAATTTCTCTTGGATTACCCTGACAAACAGCATGATTCTGAGTAGTTAAACGTTTTTGTTAGTGTTCGCTTTTCCATAACTGGATACAGAAAATACATACTGTGCTCAGCCTGAATAATAAAGCCTGGAGGAAGCCCGAGAATTCTTAGAAACCTAACATGATTTCCAGTAAGACAAACTAATTAAATCAAGTCCGACTCAGGTTCGATTTGCTTACTTTATGTTATAGAATGCAACTGAGTGACTCATTAGAACAAAACCATAAGCAGTTACTGGGTCTGATGGATTTTCAAAGCCACTATCATAAGGATTCAAAGCATAAAAGAAAAAATTGCTGCATTATCTAAGACTATGAAAGTTTTTGATGCAACACATACTAACACTTCTGTTTCTTATTCTGTCATGCAGGAAAAGATCAGAATAGTCCAGTGACCTTGAAATGACATGTACATCGTTGAGACTAGTATATTCTAAATCTTAACCTTATGAAGAAAATTTGCAGTCAATAGGATAATGAAAAGCATATACAAATGAAAGATTTCACTTTTTTAAACAGACTAATAGTCCATTATGCTTTTAAAATGAAGTAGCAGTTCAATATTATTTAAGGATGAATATTGTCAGGGTACAAAGATATTGATGTGGACTTACTATTAGAATTAATTCAAAAACTATGATTTGTTTGATGGAATTAAGGTTTTCTATTTCATGCAGTTACAGTAAATTTTCATGTGTTTCCAGTCGTGAATGTACATTGCCAATGATTGTGACTTACTTAAATAGTCAGAAATGCTCTCAGCTCACATTGCTTAGAGGGAAGAAGCACAGTGAAAGCATGCAGGTTAGTGCTAGGGGCAAGAGTGTGGTGTCTGAGATGATATCAAGTAATGAATGAAAAAATGAATAAAACACATATTAACAAGGAAAACAACTTATTCAAAATCTCCTTCTTGCTAGATTATGTCTTCCTATAGGGAATAATTATTTTGCTATAAGTGAGTAGGTGGTATTAGCAGTTTATACCTATCTTTAGGTATGATTTTAATAAGCTATGGCAGTCAGAAAAACCTGACAATCATGGGAACAATGATTTTATTTCTCTATTGTAGCTAAATGTTAAAATATTTGAAAAACACTACTCATTTAAGTGATAAATATCTGGCTCAGGATTAGGGTTGAAACTCAGTGGCAGAACCCAGCATTTTGATGTTTTTGGTTCCATCCCTAACACTGTAAAATAGAGAGGGCTGTAATAACCTTGTGAACCCCAAGCAAGGCCAGACTATGTTCCCTTTACCCTGTAATGAACTTTTGAACATTAGTCAAAGGATAATGGGACAAGAATATTGCTCAGGGGACAAAGTGCTTTTCCTGTAATCTTGCGAACTAAAGACTGATGTAAATATATCTGGTGGGGGTATTTCTGGTGCCTGTATGCCAAAATGGGAAGAAGAGCAAAAGAATATCTAAGAGTTCATAGGGAGCTATCCTGGCATAGGAAGTAGTAAGTAAAAGACATACCATGCTCATAAAAGATAAAAGGTGAAGACTAACACCCAAGATTATCATCTGACCTCCACAAACCCACTATGGTCTGAGTAAACCTATGCTTATACACATAACACATGCACATCATAAGTGCATACATAGAAATCCTTCTGAAAAGTAGTTCATTGTTGCTTTAGTTAGGGATAGTTTGAGGAACCACCTTAACTCAAGCAACTGGGAGAGAAAAAGATATATTTGGCTTATACTCCCATATCAGTGTTCATTATCAATATAAGCTAGGACAGGAATTCAAACATGTCTGGAAGCTGCAGGCAGGAGTTGATGCAGAGGCCAAGGAGGCATGCAGCTCACTGACTTGCTCAGTTGGCTTGCTCAGGCTGCTTTTTTATGGAACCCAGGACCACCAGTCACGGTGTGACTCCAATTATAATGGATATGGCCCTCCTATATTTATCACTAATTAAGAAAGTGCTCCCAAGGCTGTGTACAGCCCATTTTATGGAGGCATTTTCTCAATTGAGACTACGTCCTCTCTGATGACTCTAGCTCTCAAATTGGCATGAAAATAGCGATGATATTTATTATAACTTTCAAAATTTCAGGTGAGTTAATAAAGAAGGTTCCTGGTAGCCTATTGGGCCAAATAATTTTCCTTAGAGACTAAATTGATTCCAAGATAAGAAATTGCAAGGAAGAGAGAGTAATGCAAATATAATGATCTGACTGCAAACCCTTAGGAAGTTCGCAGTACCTCTAATTTCTAGTTCTTCCCTGAAGTTGAGAATATAGAAAAGTATTAAGAAATGTGTTTATACTTTTGTGATTTAAGAAAATCTAAAAATATAACTATAAGACATTTCATAAGAATACCACAAGGGACAGCATAATTATAATGTGGGGAAAGGAATATGCTTGTACTTCAAGCTCTGCAGTAGATAATTATATCATAATTTGAGGTTATCATATCACCCTCCAAGGAAGAGAAGGTAATGATGATGGTGGTAGAAGTTTTAGACTAAAGGAAAAGGTCTTGGATGTCAGGAATGGGAAGTGAAAATTCTGTGGGGAACATGCTCCATGAAGAAGAGGAGAGCTAGCTTTAAAGGCACAAAATTTGGAAAGCAGAATGTCAAACCATCCTTCTTTGTAGTCAAAACAGTGCTATATGTAAAAGACTAGGGGACTCCTACACAAGCAGACTTGACAATCACTTTCAGTAAAGCTGAAGGATAAGAAAGAATTACAGAAAAATTGGTAGCTTTTATATATTTAAACAATGAACTGTTGAGATAGAACCAAGGAAAACTATAGTACTCATAATAGCTTAAAAGTACAAAATACTTAGTAATAGAAAAAAGCCAAGGAGGTAAAATATCTGTGTCATTAAAACTATATGACTCTGAAAAAGCAAATTGAAGAAGACACTAGATGATGGAAAGTCCCCCCATGCTCCCAAATTGTCAGAATAAATACTTCAAGTATTTGTGTTCTACTGAAAGTAATCTCTAGAGTCAATGAAATGCCCATTACAATCCTATTTTTATGAAAATAAAATCAACTTTGAAACCCATATTAAAATACCATAAACTGTGTATAGCTAAAAGTCATAAGCAGAAAAAAAAATAGATGCTGGAGGTACCACAGCATCTGAGTTCAAATCATACTTTAAAGTTATTGTGATAAAGTCTGTAACCAAACTTGAAATATAGACCAATATCACAAAATAGAGGACCAAGAAACAGCCCCACAAAACCATTGCTACCCCATTTTAGACAGAAATGTCAAAAAATATAGACTTGAAAAAACTACACCCTATACAACCAAAGTGTACTGGCAAAAATCCCATAGTCACCTACCAAAAAATGAAAGTAAATAGACATTGTCACTCTGAAGAAAAGTCCTGAAACAAGAAATTAAATGACAAAAACTGATGTTGAGGATTTGGGGAAGGAAGAACACTTACACTCTGCTCTCAGTGTTCCAAACTGGCTCAGCCACCATGGAAACTAGCATGCAGGATCATCCAAAAGCTGTAGTCAAAACTTAGATCCACTGTGTAATTCAGTTTTGACTCTCCTGGATATATACCCAAAGGATTATATAACCTTCTAAAGAGACGCATGTAAATCTAAGTTTATTGGTGCCCTATTCATAATAACTAGGCATTAAAATCACCTTGTGTGCCTGTCAGTAGACATGAAACATGTAAACAATATAAATTCATTTATCTTTAAGAAAATGAAATTTGCAGAAAAATCGAACTAGAAAACAACATAATTGACTCACACAGTGAAGTCCTGCATGCTCTCTTTTATATGAGCACTCTAGTCTGTAATTTTAAGTATTCCTTTTTATGTGAGCGTGGGTGCTGTGGAATAATCCTTTTGTACACTGTGAAGATCTTTTGCTGTGGTTGATTTAGTGAAAAAGCTCACTGGCCAATACCTGAGCAGGATGAAGTTGGGCAGGAGAGCCAGACTAGGAGAATGCTGTGAGGAAGAAGGGTGGAATCAGAGTAGTTACCAGCCAGAAGGAGAGGGAGCCGGGGACGGTCATACCATGCTAACAATGGTATCACCACATCGCAGAGCATAAATAGATATATGGCTTAACTTAAAATGTAACAGTTGGGTAGTAACAAACCTGAGATATTGGATGCGTATTTGTAATAGATATTAAGCCCTGAGTGATTATTCGAGGGCAGCTATAGGATAGGAAAAGTCTGCCTTCAGTGGGTCATAGAGAGTGACTTGTGAGAAGATCCAAAGATTTGGAGATGGGAAAAATAACATGTTTGATATCGAAGTGCAAAGGGGAACAGATGTAACACAAAGACACAGATGGGTCGATTGCTGCAGAAATGGGGGATAACAATCGGCAACCAACGTACTTATAAAAGTTCTCTGAGCAAACCTCTAATGTGTCAGCTCTTTCCAAAGGAAAACAACAACAACAACAAGTTCTCCAACAGGCTGAAAGGTAAGTGAGGTTGAAAGGAGACCACAGCTGGGCCACCCTAGAAATCCCCATTGTTACTGGTAAGCACATATCAATATTTTTCCAACGTGGTTAGTTTCTAAGAAATGGTTGGAGGAAAGTTGATGCAGGGTCTTAGAGGCTTGTGAGGTTATGGACAAAGGAGAGCCAGTGAACTCTAGATAACAATAAAGAAAAATGCCATCTTTGTATGCAGGGTGATGGGTTTCAGAAATGTGGATATCTATTCAGTTGATTATTTGAATACAACTGTTTCCCAAAACTATTTAAAAATGCCCTGATCATTTGCTTTGTAATTGACATAAATACAGTAATCACTGCCAAAAATTCACTTCATAAGAACTATGTCTTCTTTTGCTGATAAAATGTCCACGTGTTCATACAGCAAATAGCATGGAAATTCTATTTACTCCTTTCAAATGTATAGTAAATTATCAGTCTATCTATGTATCTAGCTAGCTATCATATTTCTGTCTCTGCTTGATTGTCTGTCTGTCTATCAATCCCTTGTCTCTTCTGTTCGCCCATTTTTATGTATGTCTTAACAGAAATATCATTTTAGTTTCCCATCATACTATATACAGGAAAGTTACTCTTGCTGCAAAATGTGTAGGGAGACATCTGGGAAATGGGGAGAGCTCTGGGAGAAATTTTCATAAAATATTGTTTGTGGTCCCAAGAATGACGTGAGTTCCATGATACAGTTAAAAACAAAACAAAACAAAACAAATTATCTGCCTAATAAGGTTAGCAGGCATCACATTTCTTTGTTTAAAAGCAGGGAAAGTTTTGCTGTATGCATTGTTTGGAGATTGGACATTGTGAAATATTATTAATGCTAACACAGCTTCCTTGCTACTTGAGATACTTTGTGATACAAAGATAGGACAATATCTCTGCCAGCTCATTTCTCTTGTGACTTAAAACAAAAATGACTTAATTTCTGCAATATAAATCAGTAGTGTGACAATAAAACGAACTAGGTTTAAACATGCTACATTTGTGATATTTTACTTATTTTTTAGTTTTTGAGAATTGTGGTTTTCTTTCCCTCTAATTACGTGTTTCCACATAATGCATAGCTTTAGCAGACTTTTTTACATAAGATTAGGAAATAATAATTTTTACTTTCAAGTATTTGTTGATTTCTCTCTTGTAATTAGTTTTCTCAGGTTGTGTGTGTGTGCATTGATCTGTGATAAGGATGCTGTTTCTTGATATATATCAAGCTTAATTTTTCCATTCAGATGATGAAGAATGATAGTGTAAAAAGGGGTTGTATTTTTATGGCTTCGAATAAAAAATGATTTCTAGTAGTTTAGTGAAGAACATGAATTATGAATCAATCTTAAGAACCAGCAGCTGACTCTCCTAATTTCTTTGTTAATTATCTCTCAGACACTTCTCCCTGCTGAGATTCAATTTGGTAAATTTGAAAAAGATCCTTCAGATACATAGACCTGAGACAATCTCAGTTCCTTTTACCTTGATGTTTCCAGTTATAACAAAGAGACATTTATTTCTCTTCAGTTGCTCAAGGTAGAAATTGTGAACACTAACAATGGAAGCTTACTTTAATTCAATATTAAGAGATCAGCATGTCCTCTCTTTCAAGAAATTCTGAACACTGAATGCTCAGTCTTCCTCATTTCAATTCATAGGATTCTTTTTTAAATTATTTCATTCGTTTTACATACCAACCAGAGTTCCTCTTTCCCCCCTCCTTCTCCGTCTCTCTCCCTGCCCTACATCCACTCCTCAGAAAAAGTAAGGCCTCCCATTGGTATCAGAAGCCTTGAGTAAAGCCTCAGCACACCAACAGGATCCAGTTAGGATTCGCTATAGCAAGCAAAAACCTGGGTATATGGAATAAATCAACTCATATACGCTTCCTCCTCATGTTCTTTATTCCTTTCAGCGAAGAAGCAGCTAGAGAAGGGATAAAAAGGGTAACCCCCACCAGGTTTTTAGATTTTATAGACATATTTAAAAATTATATAGGCATAACAATGTTATCACTGTATTTCAGAGTCAAAAAGAAGGCAGGTAGACGATGACAAAGTTGCACTCCAGGAAAGGGTGACGTGACCCAGGAGGGACTAGCATTCAAGGGGAAATAACTTTGCAAATCATTAGATAAAGTTACTAAATGCCCCAGCCCTGGACTTCACACACAGTCAGAATTGTCTCTCTGGTAAGGGCGGTGACTTCCTATGCTTTTGAAACTCCTATGTAGTCTGTTAGCAAAGGCAATTTTGGGGGATTGACTGTGTAAATTTGGCTATTAGATCGAATAGTGAATGTTATTGTATAATGCCCCGGGTTTGGGGGAATGGAAAGATCATTCCGTTACCTGAGCAGATGTTAAACTGTTGAGGTATTTTGGGAATTAATCCCGTTTTGAAGGGAAGAATCATGATTTCACAAGGTTTTTACAGATTTGATAGTGACTTTTCCAAAAATCAAGTGTTCTCACAGCTCTGCTGAATGGGTTTTACCATGTGGATGTGTGCATATACACTTTGTGTGGATCTGCCTATTGTTCTGTCAGCTGTACATTTTCTGTGTAGTCTTGTGGGCTCACCACACATGGGGAGTCAACAAAGTCTGGTATGTCAAGTTGAGGCATGATGAAGCCCTTCCCCCCTGTATCAAGGCTGTGTATGGAATCCCATCATAGGGATTGGGCTATAAAAAGTCAGTTAATGCACCAGAGATAAATTCTGGTCCCATTACCAGGGGCCCCACAAAAAGACCAAGTCACACAACTGTCATCAACATTCAGAGGGCCTAGTTCCATTCCATGCAGGGTCCCCAGATGTCAGTCCAGAGTCCATGAGTTCCCACAACCTCAGGTCAGCTGTCTCTGCAGATTTCCCATCATGATCTTGACCACCCTTGCTCATATAATCCCTCTTCTCTCTCTTTGACCGGACTCCAGGAGCTTGACCCAGTGTTTGGCTGTGGATTTCTGCATCTGCTTCTATCAGTTATGGTAGTCAGTAGTCTGATTACAGGAGAAGTGCAGCTCAGACACCCTTTCCACTGTTGCTAGGAGTTTTAGCTGAAATCATCCCAGTGGATTTCTCGAAAATTCCCTAGCACCAGATTTCTCCCTAAATCCATAATGACTCCCTCCTTGAAGATATTTCTTTCACTGATCTCCTTCTCTGCCCCTACCCCAACTCAACCATTCTGTGCCCACATCTTCCTATTCCCTTCCCCTCCCTTCTTTACTCCTTTCCTCCAATTTACTCAGGAGATTATTTCTATTTACCCTTCCTAGAGCAATTCCCATGTGTCACTCCTAGGACCCTCCTTATTACCTAGGACTGTGTATTGCAGCCTGGTTATCCTTTGCTCTACACTTATTATCCACTTATGAGTGAGTACATGTTTGTCTTTCTAGTTCTAGGTTACCTCACTCAGGATGATGTTTTTCTTCTCCCATCCATTTGCCTACAAATTTCATCACATTGTATTTTTACTACTGAGTAATACTCCATTTTGTAAATGTAATACATTTTCTTTATCTCTTCTTTGGTTGAGGGGTACCTGTTCTGCTTTTATGAATAATCCTGCTAGAAACATAGTTGAGCAAATGTCTTTGTGGTATGGTTAAAGATCCTTTGCGTATTTACCCAAGAGGGTTATTGATGGGTCTTGAGGTACATTGATACCCAATTTTCTGAGAAACTGCCAAACTGATTTCCAAAGTGGCAGTACAAGTCTGCACTCCTACAATTGGAGGAGGAGTGCTCCCTTTCTTCTGCATCCTCTCCATCATCAGCAGTCATCACTGATTTTGATCCAGTTTACACTGAACATAATAGAAGAGAAAGTGGGAAGTAGCCTTGAATGCATGGACACAGAAGACCACTTTCAAATATAATACCAGTAACACAGACACTGAGAGTAACAATGAATAAATGGGACCTCCTGAAACTGAGACGCTTCTGTAAGGCAAAAGACTTGGGAAATAAAACAAAATGGCAGCCTACAGAATGGGAAAGGATCTTTACCAACCCCACATCTGACAGAGACTTGATCTCCAAAATATATAAAGAACCCAAGAAACTAGACATCAAAATACCAAACAATGCAGTTTAAAATGGGGTACATATCTAAACAGAGAATTCTCAAGAAAAGAATCTCAAATGGCTGAAAGACATTTAAGGAATTTGTTAACATCCTTTGTTGTTAGAGAAATGCAAATCAAAATGGCTCTGAGAAACCTTTTTACAATTCATGGGTTTCTACGAATAAAATATTTTATTCAGTAAATTGAATTTGGCCTATAAAATTAACCATAGATATTCATTGGCAACAGAAATCTCTGCTTTCAAGATTACAAGAATATTGCTTTTTTCTTTTTTGGCATCTGATATTATTAACTACAGAATAATATTGGTTCTTGTTTGATCATTATTTTTTTTACTTTCTTTTATATGTTGTGTGCATATCTATATCTTGGGAACTAATTAGGAACTGGAGGCAGATGCTCTGGATTTATAACTTTTTGAGCAACCTGGTTGTTACTTATCAAATGGGGCACATGTTTACCATGTGAATATTGTGATAACAGATATTACCCAGTGGTTTTTTTTAATGTGAATCATATTTTCTCTTTTGTATTCATTTTTTCCCACAACACATTTTGATAATACTTTCCCCTCCTTCTAACTCTTCTCGTATCCTCCTCAACGTTCTTCTCTTTCAGCCTCACATTATTTCTCTTTCTCTTTTTCAAAATCAAACAAAGAATAAGGAAAAGAACAGAAAGAAATTCCACTAAAACACAAAAGCAAAAATCAAAACACACCAAAATGTGTGAGAGATTTATAAACTGTGAAACAGGGTAATACAAAACAAAAGTTTACAGAAGAATACCATTGTTTCTTTTCCTATTGACTAATTACTCCTGAATGTGGCAACTGCCCTGAAATGTGGTTGATAAACCTAGTGAAACTTCACTGGAGAAAACTCATTTGCCCTTTTCTAGAAAATATCAATTACAGATAGCTTCATTTATTTATTTGTTCATTTGTTTATTTATTTATTTATTTATTCATTTATTTATTTATTGGTTTAAAACCCCATGCTCACTTCCCCCTCTCAGTGCTGGGAATGCATATGGCTCAGACCTGTGCAGGTCTTGATCGTGATGACACAGACTCTGAGTTCATATGTGCCTCAGTTTTGTCAACTAAGGAATTCAATAATTCATCGGAATCATCCACCACTTCTGAGTCTTACAATCTTTTTGCTTCCTTTTCCACAAAGATCACTGAGGTTTTATGTAGGCTTGCCTTTCAGGACAGAGTAATCAAAAATATCACAGTTTCTGCATATTATCCATTTGAGGATTTGTCTGCTAGTTTTGATGTGTTGCAAGAGGAAGCTTCTCTGATGATGGCTGAGTGAACTGTGGGTATAGCAGTGAACCATTGGAAGTCATTTTATTACATAAAAGGGTAGTTGATTAAGAAGACTAATAGTAGTAGGTTTTCCCATAGGTCCATGACCTAATCTTAAGTTCTTTGCAACATTAGCGGTGTTATGTCTTCATAGATCTTAAAACCAAACAAAGGGTGATTGGCTACGTTCACAATATCTGTGCCATGATTATTCCAATATATTTTGCAGTCAGCTTACTGTTTTAGGTTGTAGGTTTTGTAGTTGTCTTATATTGATGATTAATTTTCTCATATTGTATTCAGAGTATTTTTTATATCATGGACACTAATAAGTAGGGGTTAAATTTCTAGTTTGACTTCTGGGTGTTCAAGGATATAAGTAAGGGCTTGAACATCTGGTTACAGAGAGACAAATAGCCTGAAAATAGCCTGGGATGTGTGATAAGCCCAATGGGAACTCTTTGGTCAATGTCCCACACAATTTGCTTTTGAAGTTGAGAGACTGATGTATAGCAAGAACCAGAGTCATCTGACATAGATTTAAACACTAATGCACGAATGTTTTTATTCGCTCTAAGGCAAAAGAATGTACTAAAAATGCTTATTCAATCACAGACCTATGGGAATGTATTTCACTTGTTTGAATTATCTGTGTTTCTATCTTAACTGCTGTTCTTCATACCTGGAAAATTCAATAATTTCAAGGATTACACATTCCCTGTGAGACCTATAACTGGCCAATGTGCAGAGTAAAAGAAATTGTAGACGGACCAGCCCTAAATAGGACAACTATATCACATTTTCTCTTCTAAATGATCAGAAATCATTGTGAAAGAGAGGGCAGAAGGATTGTAAAAGTCAAAGACAGTAGATAACTACAACAAAATAATGTTTTCCAGAGAAAAGCTGACATTTTTACACATGAACTCAGAGTGTTTATTACGGTACATTCAAGGGATGCACAATATCCATCCAACAAAATCCAAGCATAATGGAAAAGAAGGAACATGGTCTCACCTCTGACAAAGGAGCTAATGGCATTTGATGCCTGCTGGGAAAGGGATGTTTAGTTCTTTTTTTTAAGAAAGTGTGACATGAGGAGGTACCTACTCTCCATTAAATGTTCATGCACCCATTCACATACACACAGCCTTAAATTCACCTACTCAATTTAGCTCAACAGAACACTTGATGTTGGGGTGGGAGTGATGGTGGATACAGGGAAGATCTTGGAGGAATCAGAATGGAATCTGTTCAAAATACATTATGTGTGTGCATAAAACTCTCAATAATAAATCATTTGCATGCTCAGTAAAACTTATTGAACTTACTAGTTGCTTAGTAGATACATTTTGCTTTATATTATTGAATGGAGAATATTTTAAACCCCCATTAAATAACTCTCTACGTTGTTCACAGACATGTTTTTTTCATTTTTTATAACCTTGTAAAGAAAAAATATACCTTGTCATTGTAGATAGATGTAGGACTATCTTGTTTGTTACTGTGATGCTGGAAAAAGGATAGATATATCTGTGAAAACCAGAAGTAAACAAAGAAGATTTCAGAGGCAACCTGGGATTCCCTCAATACTGCATGTCTCTAATAGTAGCAATAACATGGTCACTTGAATTTCACCCTCTGTTAGATGGGAAGTGGATTTAATTGTTCAGAAATAACACTATTAAGAAATATGGTAAAGAGACTAAAGACATGGTTCAATTGATAAAGAGTTTGTTGTGTGAGTATGAAGGCCTATATTTGAATCCTCAGTATCCACATCAAATCTGAGTGCTGAAATGATCATTGTCCTATAATTTTTCTTTGTTGCTGAGTTCTTTATGCTCCTTATATATTCCATCCATTAGCCCATGATTAGATATATGATTTGAAAAATTTTTCCTATTCTGTACATTGTCTTCTACTGATAATTACTTTATTTGCTATGCAGCAGCTTTTTAGATTTATAAAATTCTATTAATAAAGCTCTATTTATGAAAATTCTGTTTTTACTTTTGTATTTTGGGAGTTACACACTAAAGTTCTTTAATGATCCCAATGTCATGAAACTGTGTTTTCCTCTCACTTGAGGCTTTAGGTATTATCTTCAGATCTTTTATTAATTTTAATTGAATTGATATTTGCATATTGTGTGGAGTAGGGATCTAGTTTTATTTTTCTGTAAATGGACAAGATTTTTACTTATGCCTATTTGTTGAATGAATTCATTTCTTCCTGTTTGTAGCTGATAAGTGGGTTTGCTCCTGCTTCTCAACTCTGTTCCACTGATCAATTTCTTTCTTCATGCAGGACTGTACCTCATGGACTGTATCTTTGTAATATACACTGAAGTAGAATTTCCTAAAGTTATTAAGTTTTGATTTCTATCATTTCCATTTTTTACAAGGAAAAACTTTATGATAGAACTTTCTAGATTTGGGTGAAATATTCAAATCTTACTATTGCAATTTTTGTAAAATATGATACACAGATTTTACAGAATGTTTATAGTAGCATGTACTTTTGAAAAATAATGATTTTTTCTACTTCATAAACACAGGCATGTTTCCACTTCTTTGTTATTTCTGCTTCAATTTATTTCTTCCATGTTCTCTCTAAGCTTCATTAAAGAGATCTGACAACACTCTGGTTATATGATTTTATTTCTTTTAGCTCTTGAAAATGAAATTACATTTTCACTTATTTTTTAAATAATCTTTTATGGTTGAATAGAAATAATTTTCCTGTATGTATTAGTTTTATATACACAGCTTGCAATATTTATAAGTTCCAATGATTTTTTTGTGTGTAATTTTTGAGATTTCCTGAATATAGCAGGACACTATTTGGGAATGCTTGGCGTTTACTTTACCTTCTTTAATTAGTGCACATTTTTTTGTCATACCTAATTCCTGTGGGTAGGACTTTCAGGTCTCTTTTGACTCAAGTGCTAACAGGGGACATCCTGGTCTTTTCTCAAACCTAAGAATATCTCCCATCATTACACATTCTACTGCCCCTGTGGTTTTGTTGTCATGACCTTTTTTGTACTGTTAGAATTTCAAAACATCTTGAACTAGTTCTCAGAGTGCCATCCTGCTTGTGGGGCTGTCATATGCCAACCTGTGGTCCTCAACAATAGACGTTTATAAAACTCATTTAACAGTTCCTGCAATTGTAATGTTTTATATTATTTCTTGAGGTCAAAATTGACAGTAAATATCTTGGGTTTATAGAAAAATTTAAATACAGACAGAAGAAAAACTTAGCTGGACACAGATAAAAACTTAGCTGCACTCAGATATCAAGGATATTCTGGGGGACAGAAAGCTGTTGAGAAGAAGTTCATCATGTACTAACAATACTTTCCTAACATTCTCATTATTTTGTTTCCATGTAAGCTTCTAACACCTTATTACAAATTTATTTATCATTTTTATTGTTCATAAAAAGATGAGAACCTAAATTACGCAGCTCATTACAGACTAATTTTAAATAAAGTCGTGGATCAGTGATTAGCTATGCTCTTTGTGGTAATTGTCATGTGCTTACACATTAATTATGAAAATACAAATGATGTTTGTCAACAGTTTTGAAACACTAATGATTACCACTCTGAAATCATTTTCTTATCCTAAATTTAATTGTGGGACGACACAAACAATATGAAACTTTCTATAATGCTCCCCTGTTACTCAGAATCAAGTAAGCTGTTATGTTCTTAGGTTTTGGTGAGGCCATACAACATTCTAAGCCAAAATACTGGTTAAGTGATCTAGGGTTGATGGAGGAGGGTCATCTGTCTATGTGTTACTTTCATTGGTTAATAA
>LOJH01037544.1:0-14907 GCA_001685095.1 Ellobius talpinus | reverse complement strand
CAGTTGTGAGCTGCCATGTGGGTGCTGGGAATTGAACCTGGGTCCTTTGGAAGAATAGTCAGTGCTCCTAACCATCAGGCCATCTTTTCAGTCCTAAAATCTTTTCCCTCTGTCAAGATTTGACCATTGTTTCTTGAAACTGGAGAGAACGTGGCTTAATTTTCTATGTAGTATTTGGTAGTTCATCCCTGACAGTACTCTTAATTGCTTTCTGTATGTTCCAGCCCACTGGAGAGTCAGTCTTTCTGGGTTGCCTTTGCTTCTATGCATTGGATCTGGTTTTTTTTTATCTGTGATTAAAAACTTGTAAAGCCTTGCATATCTGAGTATGCCCATCTTTCTTCCTCTCCTTTAAATCTGTGATTAAAAACTTGTAAAGCCTTGCATATCTGAGTATGCCCATCTTTCTTCCTCTCCCTCTCTGCCTCCCTTCCTTCCTTCTTTTCTTCTGAGGTTATCTCTTTCTGTAGCTTAGGCTGGCCCAGAATGATAGTCAACACTTGCCTTATCCTTACACTCACTCCGATCTTCCTGTCTTAGTTTCTTGAGTGCCAGGATTGCAGGCATGCACATTCCCGCCTGACCCTCTCATTCCATCGGTAATTTGGTATCCGGTATCATCTGGTATCAAATTCTACTTCAGCTGTGGTTC
Source organism: Ellobius talpinus (assembly GCA_001685095.1). NCBI lineage: Eukaryota > Metazoa > Chordata > Mammalia > Rodentia > Cricetidae > Ellobius > Ellobius talpinus. The sequence continues at coordinate 14,255 of LOJH01037544.1, read as the reverse complement.
CTAGGTGCTGGGGAACACTGGCCACGTCTCCCATTCTGCTGCTGCTCTAGTGTCTGCTTCTCCGTGCGTTTCCTTCGGGCTGCTTGTGTCCCCTCTGCAGATGCCTGAGGCTCTTCTGCTCAGGTTTTGGTATGTTCCCTCTGGGAGACATGGGAATAGAACTCTGCTGTCCAGCACTTCCCTTGTGTGCGGCTGAAAGGTCCCTCGCTTGCTAGCTTTGCCTTTAGCATCGCTTGAGTTTTCAGAAGATAAACATTAGCTGAAAATCAATATTAGGACTTTCAATTCTGCCGTCACCCTAGCTTTTAAAAGTTTAATTAGAATATTCCCTTTGCACTAACAATAGGCCTAATGATAATTAATAATGGATAATAATGGAAACCGTCTGGATTATTGGCACTAATTTAAGACCTGACAAGATGACCTAGAAAAAAATGAGCCTTCCTTCTCTGATGGCCTCTCCAAAGAGCCAAGACTGCTGACCTCAGGAGTAATTCTGAGATGGCTCACTACCAACATTGGGATTTTGCGTTACATCTTGACTGCCCCGACTGTGATGGCATACTCCCTTTGCAGTGAATACTTTTCACTTTTGTTTCTTGTTTTTTGTGTCTAAAAGTGTAGCCCTGGCTTGACTAGAACTTGCTATGTAGCCCAAGGTTGACCCTGAACTTGCAGTGATCCTTCTGCCTCTGCTTCCTGAGTCTGATAACTACAGGTTTTCATCACCACACCTGGCCTTTCATTTATATCTTGGCTTTTTATGATTTGTTTTCAAATGTGGCAACCTAAATATTGTCCTTTATTGTTTCGCCCCGTGTGCATATGCTTTTGGTAGTCGTTCATAAACTAGCCTATATAACTTGATGATCAGTAAAATCCTATGGATTTGACAGCATGTTTCAAGACTGCCAGTCCTGCCTTCACAGGGAAATGAGATCCCTGGGTCCCAGAGCCAGAAGTAGAATAAGGAGCCAAGATCAAATACTTGCACTGAATTTTCACTTTATTTTGAATTTATTGACTTATTTTTGGGTTTCTGGTCAAGGCCCAGACTGACCTCAAATCCAGCTGTGTAGTAGAGGATTCTCTTGAATTTCCGATCTTCCTGAGTACTGCGATCACAGTCCCAAGCTGACACACAGCACCCCCACCGTTATCAGTGATGTCTGCACTCAGTGCAGACAGCTGAGCCATTGAGTCAGAGTGCTTCTTACCTGTCCACCGTGGAGAGGGCAGTGTGTCTGCTCTCGAGACTGAGATTGGGTACCTGGGACTCAGTACATATTTTTACCTTGCCGTGTGTGGCAGGCTCTCTTCAAACTTAAGGTCCTCTTGCTCTCAGGCTCCCAGAGGCTGGCATTGCATATAGATGTGGAGATGTACATCGTGCGCAGCTGCTTAGTCATCATTGTGTTAGCTTTCATCTTTTCAAACTCGGATGGAGGATGTCTATAAATGTTCACGTTTAAGTTACTTCATATGGATCTGTGATGTAGGCCAGTGGTAGAGGATCAGACCCTGGGTGTTTTAGTCCCAGTCTTGCAGTAAGATAATAAGTAGGAATAAAATTAATTTCATATTTTTCGAAAGGGTATACTTAGAATTACCAAAGGTTCTGCCTGTCAAATAGCATTGCTTACCTTTTAATATAAATATATACAATTACTGTGTTTCATTAAAATTCAACCTTCATACAAAATGTGAGTCGGGTGCAGGCTTGGTTCTTTTTTTCCCAGTCTTGACTCTGGGTTTCATGGTGATGGATTAGGTAGTTGTGGACCATCTGTGACTGCGTGAGAGTGTTAGGAAGATGGCTGTCGTTCAGAACAGTCAGGTTCTGGTGGGGGGAGAAGCCTGTCTCTTCCAGCTCATTGTCCCCAGTAGAGGCTATTTCACTAACAACAGATAAAACTTACATGCGATGTTGCTTACAAAACACCTGCCAGTCGTTACTCCTTACTTTCTAAGCACAGGAGCTGGAAAGGCGACGAAAATCTGCTTCATAAGCTATCCGTGGTAAAGTTCAGAAAGCAGAGAGGATAAATACTAGAGAAATGATGGTCATCTTTTAAGTGATGGCAAAAGCATGAGAAAAGGATAGATTTTAGGTTACTCATAAATTAATACTCCATAGTATTTTACTTTCCGTCAGGTATTCTGCTTTGCCCTAATGATACAAAATTGACTGAAAATGCTCCTGCACCAAAGGCAGTAATTTTACAACCTTACTGAGTTTTTTCCCTTAATTCTGACCTGCTTGCTTAACTCATTTTATAATTTGTTCAGATTTTATATATTTCTCTAAGTTGTTACGCAATAGCTTAAATGGTTGTTTCTCTTTCTGAGAGCAGCAATATTGTCGACATCAGCACTGCCACTAAAAGTGCTCCTTTCTTTTACCCTCTCCTGTTCTAAATATAGATCAATTCGATATCTCCTGACCAACACGGAGCTGTGCCTCCTAATTTCAGCTCAATACTAATTAACTTGGTTGAGGCCACTGTGAACTATGGCCTTTGAAAGCGAAGAGCAGCTCTGTTCCTCTCTCAGCGCATGCCCAGCCCTGGGAGGCTGCTTCCTGTTTATGTGTCATAGGTAATAAACACTCCTGTGTGGACTTTGTCAGTAATGGAAACAATGACAGTCCTGTAGGAAAAGCAAATTGGGAAGCTGAATTTATATACAGATGGCAATGCAGAAGAGAGAAGGCAGGCAAACGTTTGTTGTCCTTCACAGACGGTTAGCTCTCAGCCTGAGGTTCGGCCTCACTTTCCTCAGATGCTGTGGGTAATGATGCTATTGGTGGGGGGCAGATCACGAGGTGAGGTGTGTCTTTCCGAATCTTCTCTACTGAGAAGAGGAGCTAAAATGGAGGCAGGTACGCAGAGCATCCTCTAAAGCCCAGAGCGCTGCAGGCCTGGTGGCACATGCCAGTAATCCTGAGTGTGACTGCCACAGGCCCAAGGGTTGCCTGGACAGCTCAGTGAGATCTCCCTCATAATCAAAAACATTACAAGAAAAAAAAATGGGCTGGGGAGACACAGAGCACTTGTCTAGAGTTGAAGACTCTAGGTACAGTTCCTAATACCAAGAGGAAAAAAGAAAAACAGTGCAAACCCCCTTTTTCCATACTTAAAGCTACTATTTATTGTAGAAAGTATTTCCAATTACAATGAATCTGGGAAGAACATAGTAATGGCACAAAAACCAAGTTTCCGTAGAAGTTTTATGAGCCAGGTTAAAATGTATACAGTAAATATCTCACAACATAACTTTCCGGGATCACAGGGAACTGACTTGATGAGTCGTGATGACACCTGTAAAGGGGAAAATCTTCTTGGCCGTGGTAATCTCCAGGTGCAGAGCCCGAGAACGGCCTGGAATTAGTGAAGTGGAGGGTTGAGCCCACGCCTTGAGCAGAGCAGGCAGGTGCTCAGAGCTGAGCCACACACCCAGTTTCTATTTCTCATTTTGCTTTGCATGCAAGGAAATGTCAATCTTTTTATTTTCTTTCAAGCAGAGCAAATGTTGATTTCTTCTGGAAAAGTGGGGAAAGAATTCCCAAGACCAGGAGGAACTCCAAGGAAGAAACCCGGACCCCCCAGATCTTCTCCAAGGGGTTCCTTTGGATTGTTGCATTATAAAATACCCTGTCAATATATACCTATATTAGCCCAGCATATTTAAAAATCTAGTAATCTATTTATGATGTTCAGTAGCTCATGCTGTTTTGAACTAAATATATTAATTCTTTTCTCTATTTTTTCTTTCCTCTAGTCTGTCTAATTTTTACACTTTGTATTTTTATGCCACAGTCTCCCCACCCTCAGGCTGTCTCTTTTTGGAACCTTTATTTATTTATCTATTTATTTACTGAGACAGGGTCTGCTGTGTTAGCTCCCTCTGTAGCTAAAGATGACCTTGAAGTTCTGCTCCTCCTCTGCATCCTCTGGGCGTAGTCATTGGTACCCACCATCCCTGGTGCTGAAGCTCAAGCCCAAGGGCTTCACTATGCTGGACAAGCATCCTCCCCACTCACCTACATCCTAGCCTGGCCTTGTTCTTAGTACTCAGCCACTACCGCAAGATGCTACATTTGAAGGGCTTTGGAAAACATCGTTTAAAACGCTCCGTGCTCCATTCATTATGTAAATAAGGTTCAAATGGAAGCATTGAAGAATGTGAAGTGCTTGTTACTTTGAAACAGAATTTTAAAAAAAATTTAAGCCCTATGTTTTATTTGAGCTACGTTTCTGATAGAAGCCCTTTTATTGAAGCCTCTTAGGGAACTGATTGAGGTGACCTAATTCATAACTAATGGAAGTAAAACACAGTTTAGCCTTCATTTTGCTTAAGATATAGTCAAGTAATTTTGCCTTACTGTCTGGTAGGATTTATTCCAACCAGAAAATATTGTGCTACCTGAGAGAGACTACGGAGCCATGTCTGTGTATTGGGAGAGTGAACCTGGGTCTTCATGGGTCAGCCAAGCACTCTGCCACACTGGGTCCCAGTCATTGTGTGTGTGTGTGTTTTGTGTCTAATTTAAGTTGTCCAGGCTGCCCACTGACCACAGCCTGTGTCCCTCAGCCTCCTGAGTAGCTGAGTTGAAAGCCTTGGCTATTTCTTTCTGTCGCTGAGGATGGGAGTAGGCACGGGTGTGCTTTGCTTTCTTCCTGTATAAACTGGGCTACAGTCCTGGCATTGAGGAGGACTAAGGAGGTGGTAATTATGTAGGGCCTGCGGGAGTTCTCAGCATAGTTGAGGTGCACCAGTTACAGTGCCGTGCAGGGAGGGAATCTGTGACTTCAGTTAAATCAGGCCAAGTAGAGTTGGTACCGTACCCCCATGAACAGCTTGCTTATTAGTGAGCTTTCTTATTTTCCTTGTTTGAAGCAGACTTGGGAGGTTTTGAAGAGATTTCTAGTGCAGGTTTTAAGCACTAGGGTTAAGAGAATGAAGAACACTCCCGAGAATGTGGGGATGGGCTTCTCTATTAATTATATTTAAATTTAAAATACACACAAAATATTTAAATTGTGAAATGCACACAATACAGGACCTCTGATGTTCAGTTTCCTAATGTGGATGTGACAAATGGAAATTTACTTACTGGCTCATGAATATTTGGGTTGGCTTTAGTTTGGGACAAGTTTGAATAATGATGTTATAGTTATTTAACAGGTGATTTATTTTCTTTTTGGTATTTGGAAGCAGGTTCTCATGAAACCTAGGCATTCTTAAAATTGGGAAAGTTACTTGAATTGTTATTTTTTCAAATGCTCTTTAATTTTGTGCATGCATGTGCCTGTGAAGGCACGCGTACCACATGTGGATCTCTAGTTTGTAAGAGTGGTGGGTCCCTGGGTGGATCTCTAGTTTGTAAGAGTGGTGGGTCCCTGGGTGGATCTCTAGTTTGTAAGAGTGGTGGGTCCCTGGGAGCTAGAGTTACAAGATGCTTGCAAGCCACCTGATGTGATGTGGGTGCTGGGAACTGAGCCTGGGCTCCCTGGCCAAAGCAGGACGGCTCCTAAGCACCCAGCTGTTTCCCTGGCAAGGACAGTGCGACTCTTAAGCACCCAGCCGTCTTGCACAGCTGTATCTTGAACTCTCGATCCTTACACTTCTGCTTCCCGAGTGCCAGGATTATAGGCTTAACAGGTGATGTTTTATAATTGATCTTTAGAATTTGATTTTGTTATTTTTTTTAAACAATTTCCTTTTTTCTCACCCTGTGCGTATTGTCATCTGTGTACTGGCCAGGATGTCAGGTACCGCACTGAGTAGAAACAGGTTCAACTTTAATAATGAGCATCTTTGTACTCCTGACTAGGAAGGCTATCATGTGAGTTTTAGTAAACCAACAGGTACGGTGTTTGCTCTCTGAGGTTTTATTGTTGTTGTTTTTTTTTCTGTATTTTTAATTTTATTTTTTGACACTCTAGTTCTGGCTGACCTGGAACATACTATGTAGCCCAGGTTGGCCTTGAGTTTGTGGCCATTCTCCTGCCTCAGCCACCAGACCCAACTTAATTAATAACTTTAATCTTGAAAGTGCATTCCGCTTGCTCTGTAACACAGACTGTAATGTGGGCAGGTCATCATGTCTTACATAACCTGTTTTAATTCATAATTGGCTGACCATACGAAACATCACATTTCTTACAGGATCTCGCCCAGTATGTTCCACCTGGCCAGCCTTAACCAATGTTGGGTTAAGTGCAGCTGCTGCCTCCACCGGATAGCCAGTTTGCTGTGCATCATAGATGATGGTGTTGTCCCCTCCCTTATCTTTCTGAGTGCTGATACAACTTCTGTGAATCATGAAAAGTTAAACAGCCAAGCTCTTTCTTCATCCAGTCATCAATTATCTGCATATTATTAACTGAGTGCCAAGCGTGGCTTAGAGCTTCCAGGAATGCAAAATGAACACGCATAAACACAGGAACTGTCTCGCCTAGGAGCAAGATTAGATCTCTACGTGACTTTCTAACGCAGGAAAGCAAGTGACTAAGCAATGTAGAGGAAACAGATCAGGCTTTGAAGATGGCGGAGCTGTTAGGAGGTTCCAGTGGTATATGGACTTGGGTCTGTAATGTAGCTACTGACACAGACTCTGGTTGCTGCTTTATTCTCAAGCTGTGTTTCAGGTGCTGAATAACTGTTTTTAAAAAGTATTTTAAGTGACATTCTTTAACAAATCAGTCTCTTCTGTTGTCCTAGAATGATTTTTTTTTTAAATAACTTAGGACCAGCTCCATGCCTAGGCCCTCTGTGGCCTATCCCAGTTACTTCTCTTCATCCTAGGGTCCCTCCCGCCATACTGAACTCAGCTGCACCCTGTCTCCCTGGCAGTGTCCTGTATCCTGCCTTCATGATTTTATTCATTCTTTACCTTTTATTTCATTCCCGGGAACATCTTCTGCCTGGCAATGTGTGTTTGTCCTGTGACCTTCCATGCCATGTTTTCTCCCTGGGAAGTCTTCCCCCTTAACTCATCCTGTCTTGTGCTCTGTGCATTTTTCCTACCAGAGCCCATATTTATGTTATTTTGTGTCTGATTAGACAGGAGACAGGCTTTTACATGATAGATCAGGCTGGCTTAGAGTTGACTGTGTAGTCTAGGCTGATCTCCAACTCAGGGCAGTCACTGGCCATGACCCCCCAAGTGCTAGGGTCCTAAGTATACGCAGCCTGTTTGGCTCTTTTTGTATATTTTCCAGAATGGTCCAGCCCATCTTTTTCTTGGCAGAGTCTGTTTTCCTGGTGTCTAATGCAACTGCTGTCTAAATGTATTAGACATATATAATTTCTTTTCAGAATTATTGTTTGTTGCATAGTTAAAATGATAAACCAGAAAGCCCAAGAACGCAGTGTCTGTGTGACAGTGAGACTACATATTCTTTCTCGGCATCCACCTGTGATCCTGTGCTATTCATTTATGTGCTCGTAGGAGGGAGCCTGGCAGATAGGCTTGGGTATGCGTATACTTGGCTGCCTGAGCAGCTGGTCCCAAATGCCAAGAGTGACCATTTTCCTCTGTCATTCCAACCCCCACACTTGCCCTACCCTGAGAGTAATTATGCTGGGAATACTTTTGTCTCCTGAGATATTGTCAGGCAGGCTCAAGCAGACCTTGTATGCTTTCTTATTCGAGTCTCTAAAGCCCTGCTTGTCACATGTCTGGAGTTCTTAGAACTTTTCACTTGCAGGATACAAATTTTCCCAGGGTCACTCCCATCCCATGTTACACTTTAGTAGACTCATGGAGCTAAATACCCACACATGATCGTCAATGAGAACTGTCTAAAATGTAGTCCCCTCCACAGCTTTTGGTCTGAACCTGACATGGAATATTATTTGTTATTCTGTAAGGTTCTATGTTTACAAATAAAGCTCTCTACTCTGTGAATGTAAAGGCGGGGGCAGAGGCAGGAGGATTGCTACAGCTTTGAGGTCAGCTTGGGCTCCATGGTAAGACCCTCTCCCAATAACACAAAGGTGTGCATCTGTCTAGCCTCCCAATGTTCTGTTGGCTACAGAACCTGGAATTGGACTTTGCCCAGTAGTGTTCAGATGTGATCTCTTACCTTATAATCAGAAATAGAGAACTGCAGTTTTCATTCCTGAGTGGCTCGTCACGTTAGCCGCATCTCCTCCCTTGAGCCGATCGACGCACTCTGTTCTTATTCATTACTCATCCAGTTTTTTTCTTTCTCCCTTGTTGATATGCTGTGATAGAGACCTAGGTTAAGCCTACCATTTCATGATGAGATAGTCCATATTGGGTTTTAAGGCTACTTCTTAAAAAAAAAAAATGAAAACCATTATCAAAGTGAGATTCAGTTAGGGGTGAAATTATAGAATTAATTCTAGATAAGTAACTTTGTCCTGCTAATTCAAAGAATTTCAGTGTCCTATTACTCTTGCTAGTGTTCTGTTTGCTTTTCCTGTAGATCTTTAGGAATGGTTTCATATCTGAAATGGAATCAATAAACTATTGTAAAGGTAGCAATTTTATAAATGAGCCAATTAGGAACTATCTGAGCTGTGTAATGCAGCCTTTATAATATGTAAGACAAGATTGTGTGTTGTTACCTTTCATGAATTTCAAATGTTAGAAGAAAGCACTAAAAGTTGTATGGAAAATAGAAATAATGGTTTGCTTTTATTACTGCTCAAGACATTGTTACTAGATGGAATTGAAAGAGAAAGACACACTTCTGCCTAGAAGTCCCCCTGGGTGCCCCTCTTCCTCATTCCATGGTTGGGTTTGATCAGAGCCTTAATTCTTTTGGTCTTTATCGTCATTGATAATGCCAGGCCTTCTGTGATTGTGTATTAATTGGCTGTTTTTTTCCTGGTCTAGGACCCAGAGGACGTGGTCCCAGTTGGGCAGAGAAGAGCGTGGTGTTGGTGCATGTGCTTTGGACTGGCCTTCATGCTTGCTGGTGTCATCCTTGGAGGCGCCTACCTGTACAAATATTTTGCACTTCAGGTATCATAAAAAGATACTTAGACTTCTTTTTGCTACATTTGTGTATGGGGGAGGGGCATGGTTAGAGACAGTTTGGGGAGTCAGTTCTCTTTTACTGTGCGTCCCGGGGATTGAATTCAAATTGTTAGGTTTGATGGCAAGTACCCTTTACCCAATATGCAGTCTCGCCAGCTTCAGGAGAATTATTTTTTGGTCTGGATTTTTTTTCCCATTTCCTCTGTGAATCAGAACATGGTCTTTACCTTGCTCTAAGCATGCACTGTCTGTCTGGATCCTTTAATTGCTCATGTGTTTACCAGAAAATGAAACACATATTCATTGAAAGCAGAATGGTGATGTTTGGGTACTACAGATAAGTTTAAGTTGTCAGATTTTTTTTGTTTTGTTTTCAAAATAGACTTTGATTTTCCTACCATAGTTGATACCAAAGAGATGTATGGTGAATTGCCACTTGATGAACATAGAAGCTACAGTGTTGACATACCCATCACTGGATAGCCAGTTTGGGTCAGTGCATGATTGTCTAAGAGTTGGGTAACTTTGCAGAGATGTTGATGACATCAGTTTGGGGAAAGTTGCCTGTAACTCAGTGTTCATAGGACTCTCAGTGTGTCAAGACACTGATTCCACTTAATGATGGTTTACAATATTGTCTGCCCAATCCTCGGCCTTAAGGAATCTTGGGAGAAATTTACTTTAAAGCTTGTATGGTTACTTCAAACGTTTAAGTTTCAAAAGTAGGGAGAAATGCTTGTCAATGAGATTTTTAAATAAATTTTGAAGTCTTCTTCCAGAGGTTATATGAATTCTAATCTTATCATCTTATTCAAGATGACAGACATGTTGATAAATGTGATTGAATGTATAGGGTATTTTTTTTTAAATAGACAAGTCTGGCATTGAACTTTTGTTCCCTCTGCCTTCACTGCATGTGCTGAGACACATGGCATGCACCACCACCACCACTCCTGGCTACATCTTCTTAAATGTAGTGTTTTGTTTTATACGAAGCATAAGGTACAAAAAAGAAAAATCTGCAATTACCCTGTCAAGAGAGAATTTTTGGTATCAAAATGTTTTGTTACATACTCAGACTTTATATACATGTACTTTAAAAATATTTTTATAACATACATTTATCTATGTGAGTGGGTGCAATCCCACCACCTCCACATAAGCTAGGCATGGTAGAAGCTAGAGGATCAAAAGTTTAAGGTTATCCTTGGCTATACAGCAAGGTACAGGGCAGCCTGGACTACCTGAGATCCTATTACAAAAGAAAGGAAAACATGACTTGCTTCTGAATGTGTTTTATGAGAAACTGCCTATAAATAGAAGCAGGCCTGTATGTTTCTTCAGATTTACTTGACACCAGAAAGCTTTCATACTGTGTTTATCTACCCAAAGAGTAAAGAGGAAATCAGCTGCTTTTCTCCCTCTGAAAGGCCTTAAAAAAAAGACAGTTTCAGAATCTGATAAAGAATGTGTTAACTCTGTAATTAAACCGTCTGACTTGTCGTCTGAAAAGTAGGAGTTTGTAAGCAAAATACTATTTAGATCGAGGTGGCAGCTTAAGTGAGGCTCACATTTAAAGACCTGTCTGCTGTGGAATTGCTCAAATGTGCGCTTGGTGTTTTCAACCCCGTAGCCAGATGATGTGTACTACTGCGGACTCAAGTACATCAAAGATGACGTCATCTTGAACGAGCCTTCTGCAGATGCCCCAGCTGCTCGCTACCAGACAGTTGAAGAGAATATTAAGATCTTTGAGGAGGACGAGGTTGAATTCATCAGCGTGCCTGTGCCAGAGTTCGCAGACAGCGACCCTGCCAACATCGTGCATGACTTTAACAAGGTGAGCTGATGCACGGGGTTGTGGAAAGAGGACAGGCTCGCTGGGATATTTGCGGTTTTCATTTTTTAATACCTGCTAAATTCTGCTATTTAGGGTTTAGTTGTTACTTGAGAGAGGATGGAAGGGAAGGGAGAGGGAGTTGGTGACTCAAAGTGTGCATTTTATCTCAGCACTGGGGAGGCTAAGACTGAAGGATCACAAGTTCGAGGCCAGCCTGGTCTACACAGTGAAGCATTGTCTCAAATGAGATAGACAAGAATAGACTTAGGTTCCTTTCCCTCTGAGCCCTGGCCTTCTTATACCTCGCTGCCTCTGGCTTGCCTGCTGATCCTACCCAGTTCTTAATTTACTGAAATGCAGTTCTAAAGGTTGCCCATTTTGCTGGTACCCAGTTGCTGTGTCTCTCAGGCACACTGATCTGACTGAGATTTGTCTTTTCTCCAGAAACTCACTGCTTACCTGGACCTTAACCTGGACAAGTGCTACGTGATCCCTCTGAACACATCCATCGTTATGCCGCCCAGAAACCTGCTGGAGCTACTTATTAACATCAAGGTATGAAGTGGCTACAGTGTCTCAGAATTCCTCTTGGAAAAGTTAGCCTTCCTGGAGTACACTCTTCTGGAATGTAGCCAAGGGTTTCTAACAAAGTGCTGACACACGTGTGTGCATTATTTCCTCTTCTGTTTAATGCTTTAAAGTTTAAGTTAAAAACTATTTTCAGCTGGGTGGTGGTGGCACATATCTTCAATCCCAGCACTCAGGAGGCAGAGGCACGCGTATCTCTGTACAGGCCAGCCTGGTCTGCCGAGTGAATTCTAAGACAGCCAGGTCTACACAGAGAAACCCTGTCTTGAAAAAACTGGGTAGGGGGAGGGTGGAAAGAAAAAAAAAAACATTTGAAAAACATTGAAAATTGGACTGGAGAAAGCTCAGCCGGTAAGAATGCTTGCTATATGAGCCTGACGGTGTGAGGGCAATCCATAAAACCCCCAGTGGAAGGAAAGAAGCAATTCCAGAAAGCGGTCCCCCGACATGCTATCATCTGAGCCTGCCTTTCCCGTTGGCTCAGTGTGTGTCTTGAAGGTTTCATGTCCCATTTTCCCGCTGTAGGCTGGAACCTATTTGCCCCAGTCATACCTTATTCACGAGCACATGGTGATTACCGACCGCATCGAAAACGTGGAGCACCTGGGCTTCTTCATCTATCGACTGTGTCACGACAAGGAAACCTACAAGCTGCAGCGCCGAGAAAGTACTAGAGGTAAGGACGATCCGATGGTTCCTATGGCACGTGGGCATCGTGAGTGACGTTCTGCCATAGGATACTGTGTCTCATTTGGTTAGTATTTCCACGACACTTAGAATCGTCCTAATCCCAGAACCACTTCTTCAGATAGTCAACATGAATGTCGTTGCCTGGAGATGCCCGCCCCTCAACTTGAATGTAGAAAAGTCACCTTTGACCCTGCATTCCCACCATGGTCCAGGTACAGGAAAGAGGAGGTCTCAGTATCCAGAGGTCTCTCTCTTCAGCCTTTCACTTGGCTTCTCAGGGATTTGAATTCTCACATGGCCATTCACTTTTGGGCTCATACTGAGGACAGCCGTAGCCAGGTGACTTAGGAAGAGCCGTGGGCAAGGAATCCAGAGCACTGACACCCACTGTGCAGCTTTGCCCAGTCCCTTAACCTTGTTTTTCCCCTGAGCAGTGAGAGTAGCAGCATGTGCCCATTACCAATGCAGAACTAAAGTGTGCGTGAAGGTAGAGAGTGCCGTCAAGGACACCGCAGTCTGATGTCTCGGGGATGGTGTCCCCCCTGTAACAAGCTTCTCTGGCCGTTTCTCATACTTGGAATGACACTGTTCTCACCTCAGGCTGATCAGTCATCTGAAACCCACCCCTTCATTTCTTACATACAAGTTACTATTATGGTTTATAATTTTGTAAAGCCAATTTGATAGGATGATATTTGTCCGGCCTGTTGTGCAGTCCAGCAGTAAGCTCAGAAGGATGTGTGAGCACACCATACATAGCTAGAACATCTCCCAACTCTTCTGAGCTCCGTTACTGGTTGCTGTGATGTATGAAAAGATGCATGGAAGAACAACTTAAATACAGTACAGAAATTTTGGGATGGATAGAGAGTGGCATACTTCTTTGTGTCTAAAGAGCGACTGAGGATTATTGTGAATAGTTAGCACTAAAGGACCAGAATCTTGACCAATAAAACCCTTTGCCTTCCCAAACAGGTATTCAGAAGCGCGAAGCCAGTGACTGTTTCAACATTCGGCATTTTGAGAACAAATTTGTTGTGGAAACTTCAATTTGTTCTTGAGCAGTCAAGAAAAGCGTGGGGAGAGATTTAATGCCACAGCATAGCCCTCCCTTGTATTTTGTGCAGTGATTATTTTTTAAAATCTTCTTTTCGTGTAAGTAGCAAACAGGGCTTCACTGTCTTTTCATCTCATTTAATTCAATTAAAACCATTATCTTAAACAAACAAACAAAACCAAACCTTTTCTTTTTTGGTAGCGTGGTGTCTTTGACATTTGAGTTAGCAAATGTGTGGGGTCCTAGGTAAGATTTGCTTCCCCCTAGAGCTTACATTCTAAGAATAATTTCATTTATCTGGATTTTCATGTGTTACTTCTACACTTCCAAGAGGAAGGGTTACCTAAAAAAATAGTCATTTGCATATGTTAAGATGAACACAGTGACTTTACTTGTAGATGCTACCAACCCTGCTCCCTAGTTGTTAGCACTGGAGCCCACCCTCTAATACATATTCCTTTAATTAAAATGTGCAGTATTTTTGGTGTTGCATTTAACTACTTTAGAGGATTATGTCAGCCTGATATTTTAATATCCTAGCCCTCTGCTGTACTAAGATTTTAGAGAAATGTTTGGAATTTAAGAAACGACTCATGTTACTAATTTGTATAGCCCACATCTGTGCAATGGAATATAAATATCGCAAAGCCATGTGATGAGACTGTGTGTTGTTTTTCCCACAAGAGAAAAACCAAAGAAGCATTTGGTTCTCCATATTTTAAGGTAATCCACGTACATAGAGAATGAAGCTATTTTATAAAACCTGGTTCTCTACATACAGTTAAAAAGTCAGTTTTTTTAAATAAAATAAGCCATTAATAAAACAGATTCTTTGTGGATGTTGTTGAAGTCACTCTTAAGATCAAACTTGAATGATGCTGCCTTTTCCTCCAATGGAAGGTTATTCTCGAGGCCATGCCCTTTCAGTAGCACAGGATGTGGGTCTGAGTAGTTGGGACAAGGTCTCTCTGGGCTGTTTAGACCAGTGATCTGCGTTTGCCTCTAATAGGAGTGTAACATGAGGGCAGGCTTGTTGGGGTTTCTGTCCCGCCCAGTACCCCACA
>LOJH01037543.1:3551-15243 GCA_001685095.1 Ellobius talpinus | reverse complement strand
GGCAGTGTTTAAATGAATACAATTTGTGTGTTGTTATTTTGGGTGTAAAGCTAAACGTGTGGGAGCCAGGCGGGACAAAAAGCAGGCCCACTCCCCTTTTACTACAAAAGCTGACAAAATTCTGGAGGAATTTTCTCAATGGAGGCTCCCTCCTCTCTGATGACTCTAGCTTGTGTCAAGTTGACATAAAACCTAGCCAGCACGCTGCAGGAGATTTGTGTCTCAACTACATTTTCACCATAAAGAGGTGATCGGTGTTTGAGAATACAAATCTGTCTACTTTGATTATACAAAATGTATGTATGTTCAGAGGGCACCCTATTTGTTCCTGAAAATTTTTGTATTTATCAGCTAAGCATAACCACAAAATAAAGAAGCAGTGCACTTTACGGAAAAACAAACTACAAGCAATTATTGAGTGCTTACTACATGTAAGATCCTCTGGGATTATAATATGAAAGTCTGTTTCTCTCTTTAGGATTTTCCACTGAAGTAGGAAAGACAAAGCATTCAAAAAATTCTCAAGGTGCCAATGAACAAACTGCTGGTTGTAGTGGTAGATTTTAAGAAATAATGTTTTCTAAAGCTTGCCATGAATGGAGTGGAGTGGGAAGAAAATTCTCGAAACAGCAAACAGGTTGGTGTTTGCCGGGGTAAGGAAATAGGAACTGGGGTGACTCTAAAGTAATGAGGTTCACAGCAATTTTTTTCTGTTTCTTAGTCTTATTGTGGTATTTTCTTGGCTCTATGAATTTCTCAGAATTTACTCATCTGAATCTTCAAAGATTTAATTTTCCTGTAAGCAAATTATACCTCAGTAATCTTGCTTTAATGAAAGATGGAGGTTTGAGGTGGGGCTAGAAGTAGAGGGTCAGACAGAGGCTCATTAAGCAAGAAAATACCCCTAACAGACTCACCTGCAGGCCAGTCTGGTAGAAGCAATTTTTTTCAAATGAGGTTCTCTCCTAGATGACCATAGCTTGTGTCCCCATTGACAAACACTAAGTAGCACAAATGTGGACCAAAATGCAGGTTTGCCTCTTTGGTTTTCTCTGCAGTGATTTTGAGCTATTCCTGCCAAGTTATTCCTGTCACAGACAGAAAACAAATGGAAAAAAGTAAGTCAGCTGAGTGCAACAGGAAGTCCCAAGTGTACTCAGATTGCTACAGCCATTGCTGTGAGTGGATATGCCCCGCAGCTCTGCCCTACCTCAGACCTAGACCTGAGTTAAGGGAGAAATATAAAATTTCATAGCAGTAATTCCCAACAGAAATGCCAAGGCAGGTAGGCAGGGCAGCCAGGCAAGCCTTGTGCAGCGAGCCAGCAGGCCGCACCCCTCCGTGGCCTCTTCCCATGGGTTCATTTAGTCTGCTGTAGTTGACGTCTGAGGCTCTTCCATTGATTTTTCTCTGTGGACAGTCTGTTTATTGCTATGAGGGTATTAAGAAAGCCCTTACTTTGGAACAATTGAAGAAAATGGCTCTAATACAGATCTCTTCTTTTATTCATATTGCCTTATCTGCTTAGGTGCTCCGAGGTAGGGCATGTTTCTATTAACAATTGCTGCATCCATTTGGCGAACTGCCCTTCTATCATTGTATGATGACTGCTTTGTCTTCACAGATTTTTACTTAAAGTCAACATATGTCGAGTCCTTCCTGCTCTCTTTCTGTTTACATCTGCGTGAAATGACTGTTCCTTTGCTGTGTCTGTCTTTGTGTGGATAGAATCCCTTCTAGATAGCATGCATAATTGGGTGTGTGCGCATGCATTTCAATCCATTCATCTACTCTGGTCTTAATAGAGTTTATGTGTAAGGAAATCATTGGCAGTAAGAACTTATATCTGCCATTTTGCTAATTATTTAGGGATTATTTTGTAGATCCTTTATTCCTTGATTATTCTCCTATGTCTTTTTTATACGTAGATGATTTTATTGAAAATATGACTCAATTCTTTGCTTTTTATTTTTTGTATATCTATTTTAGGCTTTTGCTTTGTTTCCACAAAGCTGCATAAATAGTTGAATGGGCTATTTCATGTTAAGAACTTGAACTTTGATTATACATGACCCTATATATCCACTTCATTCTCTCATACATTCTATGTTTTGATACCACAGCTTACATATTTATACTGTATAACCCATGAAAATGTATTGTCTTAAAAGATTTATTTAATTATTTTATACACGTGTTTCACCTGCATGTATGTATATGCACCACATGCATGCAGCACCCAAAGCAGTCAGAAAGGGCATCAGATCTCCTGAAACTGGAATTATAGATGGTTGTGAGCCACCATGTGGGTGCTGGGAATGAAACCTTGGTCTTTTGCAAGAGCAGCAAGTCCCCTAAACACTGAGCCATCTCTCCAGCCCCCATAAGAAATTATTGTAGCAATCATTTTTAGTAGCTTTATACTAGAGATGTGGAATTTGTACCATATTATTGCTGTATTTGGGTATTCCAGCTCTGGCTGTGTTCTTATTACAGGAAAGTATAAAATTCATCAGGAAATGTCTTCATTTTACTAATTAGCATCCTTTTCTTTTAGCTTCTAGAATCCATACAGATTTCTTGAAGAGTGGTTTTTGTTTGCACATCTTTAGCTGTCCATCCCTTCTGAAGGACGAGCTTGTGTCTCCTTCCTTCAGCGTGGCGCTAGTCGCTTTTGTTGCTGTGACAAACGTACAGGAAGAGAAGTTTATTTCATCTTCTGGTTTCAGAGCTGTTTCACGCTGTCCTCCTGGGGAGGTGTAGTGGAATGGCCCAGTCCACTAAGGTGTGTGCAGCCATGGCTGTTCACATCCCAGTGGACCGGTGAGTAATGCAGACTCTGACCTTCACAGGGACTTCTACCACCGTGATGTCATCTACCACCAGGGCTTCTGCCCTGTGATGTCATCTACCACCTGGGCTTCTGCCCTGTGATGTCATCTACCACCTGGGCTTCTGCCCCGTGATGTCATCCGACTACCTGGGCTTCTGCCCTGTGATATCATCTACCACCTGGGCTTCTGCCCCGTGATGTCATCCGACTAACTGGGCTTCTGCCCTGTGATGTCATCTTACCACCTGGGCTTCTGTCCCCGTGATATCATCTACCACCTGGCCTCCATCCATTCCCAGATAGTGCACCTGCCTTGGAAACAATCTTCCAAAACACTAGCCTTGGCCAGGCAGTGGTGGTACAGTACAAGTCTTTAATCCAAGAACTCAGGTGCAAGAGGCAGGCTGATCTCTGAGTTCGAGGCCAGCCTCATCTACAGAGCAAGTTCCAGGACAGCTAGGGCTGTTACACAGAGAAATCCTTTCTCAAAAACAAAACAAACAAATAACAACAACAAAAAACTAGTCTTGTGGGGGAGTATTTCAGATTCAAATCACATTAGGCATTTAGATTATGTCATTCTGTAAGGATCTTGCTCATATTAAGGATGTTGCTTACACCTTTAATCTGAGCACTTGGGAGGCAGAGGCAGGTGGATCTCTGTGAGTTCAAGGTCAGCCTGGTCTACAAGAGCTAGTCCCATGACAGCCAGGACTGTTACACAGAGAAACCCTGTCTCAAACAAAAGCAAAACAAAACTATCACTAAGCTTCTGCATCCTGTCGTACATACGACTTGATGTTTTCCCTCTTGCTTATTTCAGGGTTTTTTCTTTGATTTTTAAAAGTTTGATTGCAGTAAGGCTTGGTGTAGTATTTACTTGAACTGAATCTATTTGAAGGCCTTTAACCTTTCGTGTGTGATTATTTTAAGCTTGCCCACACTTAGAAAGTTTTTCTACTCCTATTTTTAAAACGAACTTCTTACTGAGTCCCCCCACACACACCCCCACATCGACCTATAACTTGGATATTTGGGTTTTTTTAATTGGGTCCCATAAATCTAATCTGCTGGCTTTATTCATTTTTGTGTCTGATTCCACCTATGTGTGTTTTCAAATAACCTGTTATTGAGTGCTCAAATTCTATTGTGTGGTGGTTAGTACTGATTGTCAACTAATGAGATTTGGGGTCACCATAGAAGAGAATCTCTGGACAAGTCCATGAGGGCTTGTCTTCTGGAGTAGTTTAACTGAGGTGGGAAGGCACCCTCAGTGTGGCCATGGTGCTCTTGGGCTGCGGACCTAGACTGAAGAAAAGGAGAAAGCTAGCTGAGCACCCGTGTTCACTCCTCGCTGCTTGCTTCCTGACTGCTGATGTGGTATGAACAGCCACCTCCTGCTTCTTTAACTGTACCCCACTGCTTCAGTCAGGGTTTCTCCTGCAGCAACAAAACGCCATGGCCAAAAGCAAGTTGGGGAGCAAAGGGTTGATTCGGCTTACACTTCCACATCACTGTTCATCACTGAAGGAAGTCAGGACAGGAACTCAAATAGGGCAGGAACCTGGCGGCAGGAGCTGATGCAGAGGCCATAGAGGGGTGCTACTTACTGGCTTGCTTCCTCATGGGCTTGCTCAGCCTGCTTTCTTATAGCACCCAGGACCAGGGATGGCCCCACCCACAGTGGGCTGGGCCCTCTCACGTCAACCTAAGAAAATGCTCCACAGGCTTGCCTGTGGCACTATCTTATGGAGGTATTTTTCTTAGTTGAGGTTCTCTCAGGTGACTGTAACCTGTGTCAATTTGTCATGGCACAAGCGATTGACATAGCTTGTGTCAAATGTGCTATCCAGCACACTCACCAAAGAGCAAAGTAAGATACGAGTGCCACAGTTTGTTTTCTGCCTGGTCAGGCTGCAGAGATCTATCTGCCTAATTAAACAGATCTGGCACTTGGGACTTGCAATGCTGACTATGTCCTGGGACAGACCTAAAGAGGAAACGTGGGCTAAACTGGCTATGGGCTGACTTGGAGCCTGGGATCACGGGGACTTGCCTGCTGTGGGTCGGTCTGTAGTCTTTGTCCACAGAAGCAGCCTAGAGCCAGGGTTGGGCATAAAAGGGGCTTCCAGATTGAGCTGTGTGTTAGGGTGTGCCTGAAGCCTGAAGCTGTAGATTTGGGGAGAGGTTGGGGTGAAAGGCCTCTGGATCCTGAACAGGGTCAAAGCCTGGACTGCTGGGACTGGCCTGGCTATGGAATAGACTCATAGCCCAAGTCTCCTGAGACTGTGAGATCTAGCCAAGGACCACAGCAAGCATTGGGGTTCAGTCCTAAGCCAAGGACCTGGAAGCTGGGGTTGTGAGGATTAGTCTGTAATTGCAGGAAGAGCCTGAAAACTGAGATTCTAATACCTGGCATGATGCTCAGGACAGGCTCAAATTAAAAGGCTTAGCATCATTCTGGTTTTACTAGGGGTGAGCATGAAGGTGGAGAAGACCCAGAAACCAAGTGAGACATATATGGCTGAAGTCTGGAGAGAAGTCCGGAGCACCAGTCTGGAGTCTGGTGTCATGGAGTCCTGCCTGGTGGTGCATGACTCTGCCCGGGTGCTGACCTCTACATCAGCTTATGCCTCCAGGTTCCTATGGGCGCCCACTTCTTTCTCCCTCCTCCACCCAGAAGTTCTCTCACAGTGTGCTGCATGGGCTCGGATAAGGGGAGCTAGGAAAATGCACCCCCACACCTCTTTTTTGTGCATCTTTTATTTTTTCTGTGTAACATCGTGTAATTTTTGTCAAGTTCACATTAAGGTATTTTTATAAACATAGTTGTGCAATTTTGTGTTTTTATGGGAAGATACATATAGAAAATTCCTACTCCACCATCTTCTTGTTGTCTTTGTCTCAAATGGGTATTTGATTGAATAATTATAGACAACACTAGCAAGGTTGATGTATTTTAAAAAAATCGAAGTTCATACATACTTCATCAGTCATTGTAAGGTTTGATTGACAGATGACTTCCATGGTTTCTGGGACATAGTAAATAATACATATTAATGTTTAGAAATATTACATACCAATTAGGTGTCCTTGATCCAATCTTGAGTGCTCCTCTTTCATTTGAATATGTGGAATGGGGCATTGGAGTAGAATGCTGCTGTTTCCTCTTCATTCTCTCAAAGCCTGTGACTTCAGTCAGTATTAGTGAAAAATTAGACTAAGCAAGCGAGAGAAATCTGAGTGAAAAATAAACGAGATATGGTGCGGGAGAATTGTGAAAACGAAAGAGGTCTATAAGAAGAAGGCAACAACAAGAAAATTTCCAGGTCCTTACCAAACCCCTCCCAAGTCAACTGGCTGTCTCACCTATTACTGAATAGAAGATGTCAATAGATCCTGTGTCCTTGGTTGTCTCTGACCCCTGGCTGGCACTGGAGAAGTCTAGTCAGACTGTAATAAGAGTGTGTGCCAACTGTAGGTTAGACCAACTCTAACCCAGCCTAGGCCAAAGCCACACCCAGAAGCGGTTCCCATTTCCCCCTTAGAAGGAAATACTCCTCTCTGAATGTTGTCAGTTTCTCTCCAATGCATCCTCATGTCTTATATGCCTATCTGGGAACTGTGAGCAACTAAGGACTTACATTCCCAATAAAGGTAGCATATGGCATCGGTCTTGAAAGATGACATCATTTAGTACTTTAGTACAGATCTTGATATTTAGTCAGATCGATTACAAGAAAAGGAGGTATGCTATCTGCCTGCAGAGAGAAGTAGCTAGAAAGCAGTTAAAGTGGTTAGGACTTGCCAGTCTCTTTCCTGAGTAAAGCCAGAGGTAATGGGCTGTGGAGACCTGAGACCCAGGAAGTCCTTGTCACAGTCTAAGATGGAGATTATGGATAGCTCAGAGAAGGAAGAAAAGTGACAATCATATTTCTAATTGCAAAGTCAGTGCTCAAAAATGGAATGAGAAGCATTTTTGCCTTGTGTTTTAAATAAAGACAACGTATTCATGTGTGTCTGAAAAATAAAACTTTGAAGCAATAAAAAGCAAGCCGCTTTGTCCTGGCTGGGCCCTTCTAGCTGATGTTCTGCATAAGCCAGTGCTCATGACCCTGGGGCTGTGGAAGATTGGGACTCCAGTTCCCTCACAAGAGAGAAGCGTTCTCCATTCAGTGAGGTGCTGTCAGGAAGTTAGCCACCACCCTCCTGCTGGACAATGCCAGCGCCTACAGTCCCCTTTCCTGTCTCTTTATGACACAGGATAGTAATAGTGTCTCCTCTTGTTTCCTCTGGGGACTGGACCACCCTTCTGCTGCAGCCCGCGCTCAACCCGCACATTTGTCCATGACCTTTGTTCCACTGTTCCTAGAGTTCCCCAGGAACATGGCAGTCATTTCTGATGGCTCTCTGCTAAGTACCTCACATGTGCCTAAAGGTAAGGTTAAGCCGCAGGCAAGGAACACCACTGAGGAGGCTTACTGAAGTGTTTGGTGAACATTGAATCACCAGACAGATGAAGCTTAAATATCTGTGAATTTAATAACAGTAGTGTTACCAACCTCATGACATCTAGATATCACTGGCAGCATAGTGAGGCTGTGTTCCTAGAGAAGCTAGACATTGACCCAGGGGACACAAGAGCCCCAGTGAAGCCCTAAGGTTGGCTCTAGGTGCACGACACCAAGGACTTCAGGGGGAAACTGACGGATGCTGATTCAAGGACTAGAGACTCACCTCATCAAGTACCTGCCAATTGCCACACTGCTCGCACTGAGATTGTAGCTTCTATCATGTGTGTGTGTGTATGTGTGTGTGTGTGTGTGTGCCAGGGTGGTATATGTCTTAAAATCTACTGGCCATGGAATGTGAGATTCAGCTTCTCTTGTAACATTTTATTTTGGACTGTGAAGACACTCTCTATTGTTCTCTGGCCTGTGTCTTCTGATAAGAAGCCAGCCCGTAATTGGGTTGTTGTTCCTCTGGATGTAGCTGTCATTTTCCTCTTGACCATGACAAGATTTGCTCTTTATCTTTGGCTTTCAATGCTTTGAAGATTTGCCCTGAGGAAGTGGCCTGACAATATAATCCCCAGCGTTGTATTAAAGCACAAACCGCTGCCTCTTCCAGATATGATAGACAAAAGGTCTGCCAGGCAAAGAAGTTTAGAGAACACCGCCGTAAATCCTGGGCATATATACAAAGGGAGTTTGTGCAGATAGCGGCAGGAGCAGAAGCCCAGGGACTCTGCACAGGACGAGAAGTCAGAGAGTCACGCTATAAAACCTCTGATGAGACTCAGTTGCAGGAAGACTGAGTGCCTAAAACTGAATGAGAGACCCGAATGGGGACCACGCTAAAGAAAACACAAAGATGGTCAATAGGTACGTGAAGATGATCCATAGCTCTAGTCAAAAGTAGTGACCACATCAACAGTAAAATGTCCGCTTCTAGGCAGATATTAAAACCAGGTTGGTACTGTGATGCAACACCTAGTTTAAATGACACTCAAGACACAGAACAATACAGTTTGGATTTTGTTGTTGTTTAAGTTTAAAAGCCGGTAAAAAAAAAAAAAAGCTGGCAATACTAAATATCAGCTAGAGGTCCTCTCACAGCTGCTGGTAGGAGTGCGCAATGGTGACCACAGCATGGCAATGTTTTATGAAGGTGAGCGAGAACTCACCTTATGGCTCAGTCAGTCTGTGACAGTTCCCACCCAAGAGAAACAACATGCATCCTGTGAAGCCATGTTAAAAAAAAAAAGTGTTACTGCAGATAGTGAAAACTAGATACACCCTAAATAACTGTCACACAGGAAGCAGAAGACCACCCGTGGCATATCCATATTCTGGAATGCTACCAAGTCCTAAGAGATAAAAATATTAATACATACAACAGCTTTAATGTTTTAAAAACTTGCTAAGTGAAGGGAGGCAAATATAGTCAGTTGCAAACACAGGAGTCCATCTATATGAAATCCTAGATAAGGCAAAAGTGTGATGTCAGGATTAGGTCAGTGTTTGATGGGGCAGGGACAGGAAGAAGGTGACTGTCACTTGTATGTTGGTGTGCATGCATACGTGCACACAATGTGTGGAAACCCAAGGCTGACATCTGGAACCTTCTAATTGCTCATTTTGTGAGGCAGGGTCTCTTGAGAAAACCCAGAGCTTGCTAAGGAGACCAGTCTGGTTAGCCAGTTTGTTTGAGGAGTCCCCTGTCTACCTTATGGGACTGGAATTACTGGGCTGCTGCCCCAGCATTTGGACTCTGTGCATCTGAACCCCAGTTCTGTTGTGTGCATGACAAGCCCTTTAACCCCTGAGCTCTCTGCACAGCTCCCAAAGATCTTACATGGTCATCAGCAGAACACTAGTTTGGCTTTAGGCTCCATGGGTCCTAGCTTAGGCATGGCCAAGTGTGAGTGTTGGCCTGCCTTGTTGCCTTTTTGAACCCTATTTTTCCATCGGTGAGTGAAGAGGATGTTATTGCACACTCACTGGGTTGCTTAGAAGATTAGTCGCTGTAATGAACAGGCGTGCTCTCGGCTCCCATTATTTCTAAGTCTTTTTTTTTTATTCTAGGAGACATGAATTCTGGTGCTACCTCTAGAGCCCTACCCTTGGGTGGTAGCTAGTGCTTCAGCTGGATAATTCTATCCGAAAGTGCACTTGTCTCTGTCTTAGAAAATGATAAACCCTGAAGATACCACTGAATAACCGAGCTTTGGGTATTTGAAATAGGTGTTTTAGGTATTTGAGATAGGTGTCTACTTGGTCATCTGAAGATTTTGGATTTTTATTCCTAGTCTGGGAAGCCCCAGGCACTACCATCAACATTTAGGGTAATTTTTCTCAAAGCTGTGCTACTGATTTAGAAAAGCAGAGCCTGGAAGTCCCTTGCCTTGTTCTTTGCCTATATTCGCTTTTTATTCATTACCTTTTATATCTACTTCTCCTTTGTTATATAATACTCTCACAGGAAGAAAATAGTTACCTAATTTTTTGATAGATAATCTTAAGGGTATGTTTATATTACTTTCAATTTGAGATAGGAAAGCTAATATGTTTTATCTGAACCCAGCTAACATTGTGTGTTAGTATAATAAAGTACAATAAAGGCTATAAGCAAATTTAAATAAAGCCACAAAACATTCACTGGTTGGTTCTCTGGGCATCCACGTCTTGCAGAGCAGATTGTTTCGGGGGCTGGGCTCTTGGTGCAGCTGCCTGGATGGCTCTCATGAAGTCCAGGCAAGAGATCTGACTGTCTTTTCCCAGCAGGACCTGGGAGGCATCTTATTTCTTATTTGCACGCAGATGCTCTCATTCCTGGCTGCAAGCCTAATGCAGCTCCACAAAATTCAAATTGGCATCACATTCTCCTATTCCTGTATGCAGCATGAAGTGTCGGACATACTTTTGATTTCTACTTAAAATTTCAGAATTGTTATCGCAATGAGTTAAATTGCATTTTCTCCTTTTGCAAGGTTGAGGTGAAAACTAATGACTTAGATAACAGGTTTCCTCCCCTCTGGTAATTAGAAAGACTTTAGCTTCATTATTTAATCTCCAGGGACAGGGTAAGTGATTGCACAGTATAAGTGAATACCAGTTTACAGGTCCATTTTAATTAAAAATTTTCACAGTATGAATGATTTGTTAAACAAATATTAACAACATAAATTCTTGAGGATGCAGGAACTGTTTTCACCTACTGCAAGATTAGTGCTGTCGCATATGGAAATTCATCTTCTATCAAATCCCAACAAGGGGACATTGGTTTCTACATTCTCATTTTCCTACCAATAAAGTCATTAGATTTGTTAGCAAAACACCCATCTGATGGGCATCCCACTTCGGTTTTGGCTCAAGAGAGTGAGAACTGACAGGTGTTGATGGAGCAATGTATGCCACTGTCAACAAGGAATCTGATGTTTACGGGGTCAGTCTATCACGGAATCCTCTAAGCACTTGGAGATGGGTGTGTACCTGAACTGCCCCATTATTGAGCTTTGTCGCAGACAATTCTCTCAAGCGTGGGACTCTTGTGACTTCTGAGGACCTTGTAGAGAGGAAGGAGATTCCATCTGGCGTTGGTTTCAGCCAAGCATTTTAATCAGACCCAGACAGATTAAACCTGTTCTGTGGGAGAGGAGGGTGCCAATTTAGCTGTTACTGGATCGATGAAGCAAGTCAGATTTTGAAAGGTTGTGCGTCTCTGATTAGAGAGCTGGTAATTGGGTAACTGTCTATGAGGAGGACAAGCTGGAGATGTATCGATCAAGAAAGGAAAAAGTCTGACTTGATTAACCTTCCAGGTGTCAATAAACCAAGGGCTGGTTTTAAACACAATTTCACTTCTGTTCTTCAGGAAGAGGCCAATAATAGCCCAGAGAGGGCCATGGATGAAGCGAGTTTTCCTATACCAGGAACTTACCTTGACACTCAGGAAAAGCGGGAAAAGATCAGGGTTTTCACCTCAGGCAAATGATGTTTCCTTCTGGAAGCAAATCTGTGCAGACAGAGACATGGGTCTCATATCCAGAAAACACCTCACACGGCTCTCTCACTTTGTGGGGGCTTTCAGAACACTTCCTCAGCCCCAGGTCATCAGCCTCAGGCCTTCTCCCTTTGGGGTGCAGTTGGGCGTTTCAGACTGCATAGTTTAAACAAACTACACAGGGCAGAGCAAGCTGCCTGTCACACAGGCCCCAGCTGGGTGCCTCTGGGTTAGAAATAACACTTTTATTATCCGGTCTACATTTTTTCTTTGGTGCAGAGACTCTTTCTACACTGCTCCAGCTGTCCTGGAACTCACTCTGTAGACCAGGCTGGCCTCAGACTCACAGAGATC
>LOJH01037542.1:0-15243 GCA_001685095.1 Ellobius talpinus | reverse complement strand
ATTTCGGGTGTTAAGCTAGCCATGTGGGAGCCGGGCGGGACAAAAAACAGGCCCTCTCCCCTTTCACTACACCAAAGAACTGTTGTTAAACATTCACTTGGATATTAAAGCAAAATATAAAAAACAGAGGTCTATAACTCTTGTTCAGACACTAAAGATAACTAATACATAGGCATAGGAAAATCCAAAAAAAAAACCCCCAAAAAACCAGAGAGGTACCAAATAAAATGTCCATTCTTTCACCCTTTTCCCATCATAATAACCCTTGCTAATCATTTTTTAAGTGTTATTAACAATTTTAAACATTTTAATGAGAAAGCACTACATATGCATTTGACTCACTTTCACACTGCAGAGTAATCCCATATGCTGAGCACAGAGAAAATGAAATTCCCATCCATTGATGTTTGGAATATACAACGGTGACAGCTATTGCCATGTAAAACTGACATACAGTTCCTCTGTGACTTGGCACAGGGTGTTTATCCTGAAGAAGTGAAAACTTTAATACCCAGAAATCTGGATGTAGTGGTATGCAGCAGCTTTATCTGTAAGAGCAAAACTGGAAACATTGCAGCTCTTTGGGTGAATACTTATACAAATTCTTGTATATCCACCCAACAGAACATGATTCAACAATGAAAAGAAACAAACTATATGTGGAACAACCGCACAATTATCAGTGGGGTTGTGCTTCTTGGGTTGATACTGTCTTGGAGAGGGACAGTATCAAAAAGTCATATATTTATTATCCCATTTATACAATATTATCAAAAGTGACAAAAATATGAATTCATAACATACTTTTTTTAGTTGTCAGGGTTGGTGGGGCACAAATTAATAGCATCGAAGTGATCAGATTATTTTGTATCTTGATTTTGGTGATAGCTACATAAATCTACATATGATATAAACTACACACACATACACATACATGCATGCACAGGCATCATGCATGTATGCAAACTTAAAAGAATGTCTATCAACTATTAAAAGTGATTAAAATAAAGTAGCAGACATGTAGGATGAATGAATCTAGAGACAACATATGATATAAGGATGATAACTTTTTAAGGTTGTAGTCTAAACTCTGTTAGAATAGATATTAGCTTCTATTGTCAAACACAAATTACTAACAAGTGGGATGTTGGGTATAAAAATCTGCTTCACTACAGAAACTGTTTTACAATTTATATGTACCCCATAGCACCGAGTTATATACCTCAAATATACACAATGATTTATTATAATAAAAAGAGAAATATATAACTGATTAAATAAGATGTAAAAGGGCATTTTTGAATTGCCACTCATATGATAAAAAATTAAGGAAGGACCTCAACACATGATCCTTCCCTTGCCCCCTAAAAACGCAAAATACAAAACAACAACAACACAAAAACCCTACATTGTGACCTCCAAGCACAGAAACTCAACCATATAAAATAATTCAATAAGACTTCACAATTCACTTCATGAAAGAACCATTATTTTGGGGCCTGGAGAGATGGCTTAGTGGTCTGCTCTTTCTGAGAACTGAGATTTGGTTCCCAGCACCCATATGGAGGCTCACAACATTCTTTAATTCCAGTTTCAGATCCAGTGTTCTCTTCTGACCTCTGCTGGCAGTGCACGCACATGGTACACAGACAGACATGTAAGAAAAATACCCATACAATATAATAATATAAGTAAGTCTACAACAAACAAACAAAAAACAACTGAAAAACAGTCTTTCAAAACAAGGAGAGATAAGGAAGTTAATAAGGGGCCCAATAGAAAATGGGCTTCTTTCAATATTTGTAAGTCCCATGTATGCATTTGTGCATTTTTAATGTTTTTGAATGTGTGTAATGTAAGTGGAGACTGCTAGTTTGTTTCCTGGTTGATCAGACCCAAATAATCACACAGAAACTATATTAATTATAACATTGGTTGGTCAATGGCTTAGGCATATTCCTAGCTAGCTCTTATATCTTAAATTAACCCATTTCTATTAATCTGTATATCACCAAAGGCTGTGGCTTATGGGTAAGGTTCTGGCATCTTTCTCCTTTGACAGCTACGTGGTGTCTTCCTGACTCTGCCTTCTTTCCTCCTCTATTTCTGCTCGTAATTCTTGCCTTGCTGTATTCTGCCCTGCCATAGGCCAAAGCAACTTCTTTATTAACCAATGGTATTAAAACATATTCACCACATACACAGGTGAATCCCACATCAGTAAACAAGTATGTCCTTGTACACATACATATATCCATGTGATTTATTGTGTTTATAGATAAGCAAAACTTTTGGTAGACGAGAAAGAATGAATACAAAAGAAAAAAAGTGAAATCCTTTGATCACAGTCCAAAAATACATTCAGTGGGAATCCTGCAATAAAGGTTAGGAGACGTTCCAAAAGATATTGACCTCTAGAGCTGGTGATCTGGAAGGACAAGATAGAGCCAGCAGCAGGCATGCCTTAGTGGGAGACCGTCTCACATTTCTCCTTTTCCCTCACTGCACTAAGCAACAAGTGTTTGCCAATAGGAAGCACAAGTACTGTGAAAGCTGATGCTGGGGAAAGTCTTTGTTTCTACAGGACTAAGAATACCTAGAGAGATGGTTAGCCATCAGATCCTAATAAAAAGGCAATGAAAACCACACGATGCCTTATATCATGAGAGGACTGTAGCAGCATCAGTAGGTAGAAATCAATGACAATATTTTATTAGCAAAAATCAATTAGGAAATTTAATAATAAAATGAGTCTGTTTAAACCAGAAATTGCCATAATTTAATTGTAACTTAATATTGTAAGCAACTGGCAGCGTCTGTGAAGAGAAAGAACAGTACATTGATAGACAAAAGATGACAACTGAATGGCACATTTTTTTCAAATAAATTTTAAAAGTATCTAATAGGGGTCTTGTAAGGAATTTTAAAAATTGGTTAAAATCAAAAGGGATTGTAAGAGAGTTTGAGTTATAAAGCAAATTCTGAAAACGTTAAAAGCAAATTGGCATTTTATTCCAAACACAAAACATGTTAAAAGGCAATAAGGATATAGCACTATGATTCTAACGCCAAACTAAGCGATTAAATTACTGATTTTTCATAAAAAGCCATAATTTTATATGAAATTTGAACATATATGTAAGCTACCATTTTAAACAATGGAGGATTAAGGTCATTTACTAAAATAAATTCATTTGTTTAAATGAATTCTTAATTTTCAAATTTATTTGATTTATAGTAATCCTCTGCTACTGCAAACATTTATGCCAAGATTTTCAATTCAGTCTGGTTTGTAGCATTAAAAATTGGAAACAAAACATCCATCTGGTAGATAATTTTTACTTCAGCTATGTCTTAAAAAGCAGGAACATCATGAAGTTGTTATACAAAAAAATTGTATAAAAATGTAGTAAATCACCAATTGTACAGGAAGGTTTAAAAGAACCTAGCTGTGGATCTCTTAAAAGGGAAACATTTTCTTCTGGAGAATCGAAGTAATAATTAACAAATGGAGATTTATATAATATAGCCTGTGGAATTGCTATTGGCAGTATTCATGGAGTACTGGCATATTTTAAAATGCAAGTACATCTTTAAATACATATTATAGTAGGAACATGTATTTAACTGCAACATTATAATTATGCATTTGTATGGAAATAAATCAGACAGAAAAGAGAAATGTATGTCCTTTGCTATAGGTGTTCTAGGAGTTACTCTACCAGCTTTGGCAAGTAGTAGCCAATTGTCCTATTAAATTGTGTTGAATGGCCTCACCCTGAGAAGTATATAGCTTATGTACCTCAGTCAGCCCTACTCATCTACCTGGTCCCAGAAAACACCCATATGGGAGCTTCTAGTCCAACCACATAATGATTTTGTTGGGTCTTCCGAGAGGGAGAAGCGGTCCTATTTCCTCTGATCTGGGTTGGCTGACAATGGGTGCTTTGCCACATATTGACCACAAGGGAAGTCAGTACAAGAATGAAGCCAATACCTGAATTAAGACAGGTGCAGAGAAGGAGAAGCTGAACACTTAAAGATGCCTCTTGATCCATTGAGTCACCTGCTAAATTCTGCAGAGGGCTTCTACTTCCCATACAAATCAGGCTGACTTTAGTTGTTGGATTGGGGTGGGGTTTTTTGTTTTTTGTTTTTGTTGTTGTTGTTGTTTTTCCTCTCTGTTGCAAAGAGAAGTCTATTCGTCAGATTTTGACTACAGAAATTTCCTGTAACGAATGCATATGTATCTAATGTTACAAATGTATTGCTGCCGAAAGTGTGAAAAACAACTTCGGGTGGTTTCCCGCCTCCTGTATGATAAATGTCACGAGTCTAAGGTGCTCTCCTCACAGCCATACTGGAGCCTGAGGCAGAACTGGTTAGCACTGCTGAGTCTCTCTTCGATGTTAAAGGGCTTGTTGTTTGCAGTGCTAGTGACTGCATTCTGAGTCTTGCTCTTGACAGGCAAATATTCTACAGGTGAGCTACGCCCCCACTCCTAACTGCCTGATGTTATATTCGTTACTCCAGTCCTAACCTGCTTTCAGTTACTGTTTGAGATTATCCTAATTGCCCGGGGATAGACAGTGACACCCACCCCTGAAGATTTTTATGAACCCTGTAAAGGATCAAGTTTATTCCCCATTCTGAGAGGACTGGAGGCTAATCCCCGCTATCGGAGTCTCCTCTCTAGAGGGTGGCGGTTAGAAGAAAGGTCCCTTGCCAAAGCCGTACTTCCTCAGGACAAGCCACACAGTACACACATATAAAACAACGCCACGGAGCCATTCTAGCCTCAGAGCTAGCATGATTCCCATGGGGATCAACTGAGGCTACACCACAGCTCGGCCTCTTTCTGCATCTATTCCTCCTGCTTCCACTTTTCCACGGATTTTCCTTCTGAAGGTGTTCCCTGCGGCTGACCTCAGGCACTTCTCTGACTCCAAACCTATTTTCCAAAGAAACAAAGAACAACTTCAATCTTATTTCCCAGTACCCTCCCAAATACCTTTTATTTCCTCACACAGCTGCCTTCCTCGCCCTTATACTGAGTTCGTCTGCGAATCTGTATTTGGTGCCCTGCTCCCTCGCTTCTAAATATTTCACCTATCTCTGTAGCTCTTTCGATTCTTGCCATCAAGACAAGGCTCGCTTCCTCCAACAAATGCCTTTCCTAATCGTTCATGCCCTGAAGGCCTAGATTCCAAGTCAATTCATCTTCAGCTTAAATATAGATTGAAGGAATCAATGAGCCTTCTTTTTCCTGCAAGAATGTGTCCCAATCTGCTTTCTGGATGTCCTGGCTGCAGCTTCAACAGGATTTGACCCAGTTTAACATCAGACAGCCTTTGCTGCTCCCACAGCCAGCAGCCCTCCTGCTCAACCTCTCTTCCTCCCACCCTGACTCTAGGTCGCCCACCCACTAAGAATGGGCAGAGTTCCCTGGCCCACCAGGTTGGAAAAAGGTTCCTAACTAACATGAGAAGGACTCCATAAGATTTTTGATATTGAAATGCATTTTTTTTACCTAATGGTGTAACACTTCTTAAAGAAATAGCATTCGTGCCATATGACAATTTTACAGAGACCAGAGAATAAGGTGCAAAAAAGAAAGGAAAACAACGATGTTTCTAAAGTCCTAAAAGAAGCAGCAAACATTTAGCGGCTACCAGCCCTCAGAGTTCCCGTCATACATTTCAGTTTTGGCATTAACTTGACATATTTCCAGGGAAAGTCATGATTGGTGACTGATAAATTTTACAAATAAATAAAGTATATTTTCTGGGGGCAAAAAAAAGGAATTTTTCCCCCTGGGTCATATGATAGGTCTACTTTTAGGTTTCTGAGAATTCTCCATGCCAATTTCCCTGATAGCTGTACCAGTTTTCAACCTCGTAACAGTGAATGACAGTGCCCTTTCACCACGTCCCTGCCACCATTTGCTGCTGGCTGTGCTGCTGACCCCACCTACTCTGACTGGAAAGCTGAAATCTCAAATACTTTGAATTTGCCTTTCTCAGATTGCTAAGGATGTTGGACACTTTTAAGATATTTCTTAACCATACAAATTTTTAAAGTTTATTTTATTACTTTCAGTTATGGGACTGCACATGTGAGTACAGTGTCTGCAGACAGGAAGAAGGGGTGGAACATCTGGAACAGGAGTTCCAGGGTAAATTCTGGGAACTGAACTTGGGTCCCCGGAAACAGTAGTGCATGCTCTTTACCACTGAACCTTCTCTCCAGCCCCTTCTAAGCCATTTTTTTATTTGCTTCTTTTGAGAGCTCTCTGTTCACAGATGAAGGCCATTTATTAAGTCATTAGTTTTCTTTATTCTTTGTATTTTGAATTCTTTGAATATTCTGGATATTAATCCTCCTTAGGACGTGTAGAGGCTTAGATTCTATTCTTTTGGCTTCTTTTTCAGTCAACTGATTTCTTTGCTGTGCAGAAACTTTTTAGCTTTATGAGTTTCCACTTCTCAACCATTGACCTTCACGCCTGGGCAGATGGGAATGTCCTTTCTTACATCTATATCTTGCAGGGTACTGCCTATGTCTTTTAACTAGATCTTTCAGTGATCAGGTTTCAAATTGAGGTCTTTGGTCTATTTGGAGTAGTTTTTGATGCAGGTTGATGGATATGGGTCTAACTTCATTCTTCTACATGTGAATACCCAATTTTCCAGCACTTCTTATTGAATATGCTGTCTTTTCTCTGGTGTGTATTTTCGGCACCTTTGTCAAATATCACATGGCTGTAGCTACATTCACTCATGTTTGTGTAGTCTTCTGTTTTCTTCTGTCATCTACATGTTGTGCCAATACCATTCTGGCTTTATTACTATAGCTTGAACATATCTTTTAAGTCTGGTAAGGTAATCCTTCCAAAATTATTCTTTTTGTTCAGGATTGCATTGACTATTCAGGTTCTTCTGTGGTTCCATATGAATTTTGGGGTGTAAATTGATATTTATACTATTTTGTCTTATCAAAGTATAGGTGGAATTTTCTTGTCATAACTGCTTGCTCCCAAATAACCAACAGAGAGGCTTAGTCGATAGCTTAGGCTTGTTACTAGCTAACTGTTACACTTAACCCATATTTCTTATCTATGTTTCATCACGCGGCTCATGGATTGTTACCTCATTTTCTATATATCCAGCTTCCTCGGGGGCTGGTGGTATCTTTTCTAGTTCTACTCTTCCTCCTCCCAGAATCCTCTGTATCTGGCTGTCTCACCTATACTTTCTGCCTGACTACCAGCCTGTCAGCTTTTTATTAATCAATGAGAGAAATACATATTCACAATGTACAGAAGAATTATTCCACAGCATCAAAGAATATATAACATCTGTATCTTACTTTCTTCATAGAATTTATCAAAGTTCTGCATAAAGGTCTTGATGGTTTTAGCTCCTTGCGTTTTGATGATTTCTTTGAGTTCCTTAGATAGTCTAGATATAAGTCCTTTATAAGATATGTAAAGACAATACTTTCTCCCAGTGTGGTTTACTGCATCATTTTCTCCTCTTTCTATTAATAGCACTAGGAGATTTTTATTGTTGCTAAACTTTAAGTTGGTATATAAATATTGTGATATTTGAATTCATATTCAAACAGTAACATATATATTCAAAGTATCATGTGTGTGTTATTTTATTCTTATTTACCCTTCTCCCAGATAGTTCATGCTCCTGTTCTACCTCATGGTCCAGTTCCACTACCAAATATTTCTCACTGCCATGTACATATTACTTGTTCTCACTGGACTCTAGTCCGCCATTTCCAAATCCTTTCAAACCTCCTCCACCTCATGGCACACTTCTACTTCTCACGCCCTACATACACACTGATATAGTCATGTGTACATATCATTTATGCCATTTTCTGAATGAAAAAAGTATTCAATATTTGCCTTTTTCATTCTGGATCACTTCACCCTCAATTACAATCTCAAGTTCCACCCTGTTTCCAGTAAGAGGCATTATTTCATTCTCAGTTTCTTACAATATGTTTTTATCACACCCATCCTTTTCCTACCCATTTAATTTTGTGTTCTTTCTTCCCAGCCATCAAGTCCAATTTGTGCAGCCCATGTATCTTTGGATGTGTGGCTTTTCAGTTTGCAAAGACTGTGAGCAGTTTTAATAACTACGCTCATCCGAAAAAGTGGCCTTTACTTTTCCTTCTCCATTGTGTCTCTCTCTGGTTTGGATTTCTGGATAGTGATAGATAGTGATGTTTTATTTATGTTTTAATAAATAAGACCTGTCTGCAGCTCAGAGGGTAAAACTAAGTCACTAGAGGCCAGGCAGTGGTGTCACATACCTTTAATCCCAGGCCTGGGGAGATAGAGGCAGATGGATCTCTGTGAGTTCAAAGCTACCCTGGACTACACAAAATCAATGTAGAAACAGATCCAGGTGGAGGGGGATCACAACTTTTATCCCACTGCTAGAGAGGCACACGCCTTTAATCCCAGCACTAAAGGGGAATATAAGATGGTAGAAGACAGAGGCTCAGGGCTCAGTCTGCAGTCTCCTAGCCTTGATAGAGGTAAGACTTCTCTAATGGTTTGGTTGCTTCGCTTTTCTGATCTTCATCTGAAGCCCAATATCTGCCTCTAGGTTTTTATTATTTGTGTTACAGTGCTGATTTGTAGAATGAGTTTGATAGTGTTCTTTCTCTTTTTATTTTATGTAGAAGAGTTTGAGAAAGTTGACATCAGCTCCTCTTCAGAGACCTGGCAGAATTTGGCAGTTCTAGCCATTCCTGTTTTTCACTTCGCACTCATTGTGTCTTGTTGATCTCTTGAAATTATTATGTCCTCTTAAGTTAACTTGGGTAGATCATATGTGGCTAAAAACATATACATTTCTTCTAGATTTTTCACTTTGTGGATACAACCATGGTCTTTCATTGTCTAGGCACCCTTCTGTTCCTATGCTCTTTTCAGCTGCTCTGTCATCCATTTGTGAAACGCTGATGCTCTCCTTCCTTGCCTCTTCAGAAGAGTCCTCTCTATCCCGACTGATCTTCTCGGGGTCACATAGTCAGCTCTCCCTTACCTCCCCCTTATCCTGACCATCCTTTACTGTATCACATAGAGGCCCTCTCTCTCATCCTGACCTTCACAGGTCACACAGAGGCCCTCTCTCTTATCCTGACCTTCCCAGGTCACACGGAGGCAGCTTCCAATGTGCCATCTCACCCTGACCTGAAACCACCTTGCCATATTAATAGTATGTTTGACACCAGAATATTATAATTTTGATTAAATCTGCCTTTCCATTTATTTCATGATGTTCTGTGTCCTTTGTTAGAAGAATTTTTCTTTGATAAGGGCGTAAAAACATTTCTTCTGGAAGCTTTAGAGTTTGATTTCTAGATTTATGTAAATGGCCAAACTCGATTTCTTTTTTATGAATTGTTTAAGGGTTTTTTGTTTCCTTAATACCCAATTCCTAGTATTTGGCCATTAAATCTCCATTTTTGAAAAGACTATTCTTTGTACTATTGAAACATTTTGGTGCCTGTGACAAAACAAAGATTTTCAGTGTATGTGTGGTTGTAAATTGTTCATTCTTTTCTAATATTCAATTTACCTTCTAAGCATATATGAAAATTCAGGCGAGTTTTCAATGGAAGGCTATTATTAATGATGTGATAAACTTTCCGAAACATCTCTTTAATGGAGATATATATATATATATGTTCTGTTAGATATTCAACAGTACAAATACATCATAAGGAAAGCCTGTGTTCAATTTTAGTAGATAGCATTTTCTTCTCAGTCCTGGAGGCTAAATCTGGAATCTTGAACTTCTTAGGCAAGCTGTCTATCAATGAGACTAATCTTCAAAAGCTAGTAGATATAACTTCTTAAATTATTAACTGCTTACCTTGATTCATTTTTCTGTACTAATGCATGCATATTTAAATATATTCCAGATGTTCTGATAATTAGCTATGTTACATAAGCATCATGTTTGAACACTATTAAAGCTCAAAAGACAAATTTCTGTAATTTGGTAGATTTTCCCTGAAAAACTCAAGCATCATTAGCGGATTGATAGGTGGAAGATAGGTATAATTTTTAAATATACAAATCTCCCATTTTCTGATCTACTAGTTAAACATGAAAGTGTTTATTGAGCTTTGTCTGAATCTCCACATTGATTGATCCCACTTAGTATGCTAGATCACATTTCCATCTGCTCTCACCTGTTCCCCAGCCTCCAATGCATTAGCATGCATAGTTCCCTAATATACAAACCTTCACACTATGAACACAAAAACATTTTCTCCAAATCAGCTGCCTTTTATATAATAGGAAAAAAATACAGAATAGAGGTCTTTCCTCAATCCTTTGTGATATGGGCATTAAGCTATAATACTAGATCTTCTCCATCCATGGCTCTCCCAGAATAGAGGGCACAACTGATCCTTCTTCTGATAGGACTAGAGCATCAAACAATGAATGTTTTCTGAATCCCATAGTGCATGAGCATTTCAAGCTACCCTCTACCCTAAATTTCAGTGAACCCACTGTGAACTGTAGTGACTAATTCAAAATTTTGCGAAGAGTTTGTGGTGTAATGAGGAAACTTTGCAAAATCATGAGTGTTCAGACTTTTCTTTTCAGTCTATATGTCTTTAGACAATTTTTTCTCTTTCCATGGCTTTGTTAATACCTATACCATTTATTTGAGGAAAACATCAAACTTTGATATGACTGATATGGAGCATATGGGACCATTTCTCTATTTTACCTCTTTACCTATAATCTTAATATGAAAAATTGAATTTAGCTCCATCACCTTAAAATATCCTCTTTTAGGTATATTCTGTTCATCAAATAGCAGCATCTTTTACCTCCTTGCTCAGGTAAATTATCATCATTGGTGCTTCCAGTAACCTGGACCTGTCAAGTGGAAGTCCCAAGGATCTCTCCTCTCTTTATCTTCTATCAATAGATTCTACATTTCAAGACCACCTTCTATCATCTACTATTACAATAGACCTACCTGGTGAACAGTTCCCATCAGACCTCTCCTCTGTATTCTGAGTAGTCCCCGAAAAGCATGATTGACAGCATCATTATCTATTTCCAGTTCTTTATTCTAACCACTGTTTAGTGAGTGAGCATAGTAGCACCATCAGAAATCTGGCTCTGGCACCTAGTCGTCACTTAGCCTGGAAGGGTTACTTCATCCTCCTGACCTATGCTTGCCATCTGTTTTAAAAGGGGGAAAATAGCAGTATTTCTTTCATTAGGATGACATGAGAAATAAATAATTGAGCACATCAAGTCATTAAAATAATGTCTGGCTCATTAACAAAAAAATGAAAAATGGAGAGCCTGGGGAAGATTAAGACGGAAGTCCTAATTGGACTCAGAGAAACTATATATAGTCTACCTCCTGTTTCTCTAGCTTCAAAGACCTTACACCTGTACCTTGTATCTTCATTCATAGCTACGCTGTCATTTCTCAGACTCCTCAAAAGTTCATCTTCCTCTGGTCTAAAGGCATTCTAAAGGGGCTCTCTACCTGCACTGCTCTTATTGACCAGCCACCACTGCCCACATTCTCTTTAACGTGAATACTTCCACATTCACACCATGCTCAGTCAAAATGCACCTGCTTCTGCTACAAGCTCTAGCTGACGCTATTCATAAATCTTTCAATAACTAATGTATCTTATTATATTAATATATCAAGAGGTTATCATTGTCCTGAAGACCTAAAAATAATAAAAGAAAATCTGTGATACTCATAAGCATATACTAAAACAAAACAAATAAGAAAAGGTGTTGCTGACAAAAAATATTTTGTTTCAGCAAATTAAAAAAAAAGACTTCATAATGAAGAACTGGTGATTGGAAAGACATCACATGGGACTGGAGAAAGGGCACAGTAGTTAAGACCACTCGTTGCTCTTGAAGGGGACAAAGGTTCA
This sequence comes from Ellobius talpinus, assembly GCA_001685095.1. Classification (NCBI taxonomy): domain Eukaryota; kingdom Metazoa; phylum Chordata; class Mammalia; order Rodentia; family Cricetidae; genus Ellobius; species Ellobius talpinus. The sequence continues at coordinate 3,276 of LOJH01037542.1, read as the reverse complement.
ATTTCTAGCTCCCGCTTGCCACTCACAACTGTCCATAGTCCATTTCTCGGGAATCTGAGCCCTCTTCTGGTCTTCAAGTACACACACACACACACATACACACATATACACGCATGCATGTGCTCACACACGACACTTAAATACATATAGTCAAAACACATATAAATAAAAAATATTTAAAATGTATATATCACATATCAAAATTAACTAGGCCCAAACTCTCAGCTTCTATAGTTAGAATAACCGTTCTAAAGTTTTGGTGATTTACACAGGATTTTACACTATCACCACTATTTAATATATTTTATGTGCATTATCTACCACCAACAAATGAAAAATTCATGACAGAGTTGAAACTAGAAAAAACAAAACAAAGCATGGTCAGTTCAATATCCTCTGTTATGATCCAAGTGACCATTACCTGCATTCAGTCCTTGCTCAACACATAGTGGTCATGTTTTCTTGTTTTCCTTTCTGCACATTATACTGCATCCATGGTATGTGTTTGTCTGTGTATGTCTGTATGTATATGTGTCTGTATATGTTTGTGTATCTATATGTGTGTGTTTGTATGTGTGTCTATGTGTGTATCTGTGTGTGTCTGTGTATGTCTGTGTGTCTATATGTGTGTGATTGTGTGTGTGTGTCCATGTGTGTCTGTGTATCTGTGTGTCTGTGTATCCATGTATGTATCTATTTGTATATCTGTGTATCTGTATGTGTATCTATGTGTGTATCTATGTATGTCTGTATATCTCTGTGTGTCTATGTATGTATCTGTGTGTGCCTGTGTATCTGTGTGTGAATCCTTGCTCGCATCTGTGTGTCTTTGTGTGTCTGTGTGTATTTGTATGTGCCTGTGTGTGTGTCTGTGTATCTGTGTGTGTCTGTGTGTCTGTCTGTGTATGTGTACCCACACTAGGCTAGGGTGCACACTTAAGTGAGAAGATGTGTTTGTTCCAGCAGTTATGGAGACTAACATTTCCTCACCACCCAGAATCTTCTGCACACTAAAGTATAATGTAGCAGTATTGTGCAAAATGTCCAAACTTATATTCAAAAACTAAGGAAACTCAAACTGGAGCTTGGAAGAAGAGCAAGAAAGGAAGGGCCTGCTTAGAGTGAACATTGCCCTCCTGGATATCTCGGCCCATCCTCTCTCGCTGATTTTGTTGCAGGCCAGAATCCCAGAGCTTCCTCCACTCCACAGACCTCAGACTAACTCTAGTCTTTGAATAGCAGTAATTTAAATTTTGGTTAAAATACATAAATATTTTTATTACCCACTAGGATCTCTTTTCAGGTGGATTAATGGCTGGGTAAGCAAACTTCAGAGGACTACATCTGATCAGATATCTTGTTCCTGATTTTAGTGGAGAGCCTTTGAGTTTTTCTCCATTTAGAGTGATGTTGGTTATGGATTTTTTTACATTGCCTTTATTTTATTGTGATACAGCCTCTGTATTCCTCAATTCTCCAGGACTTTGTTAGAAAGAAATTATTGGATTTTGCCGAAGGCAATCCCTACATCTAATGAGATGATCATACAGTTTCTGTCTTTGAGTCTATATGGTTGATTACATTTTTTAAACTTATGTATGTTAAATTATCCCAGGATCTCTGGATGAAGATAACATAATTATGGTGGGTAATCTTTTTTGTGTGTTCATGAATCCATTTTGCAAGCATTTTATTGTAATTTTTGCATCTATGTTCAAAATCTGCATAATGCGATGCTTCACAGAAAACTTGAAAATAATTTTAAATTCCATTTGAAAAGACACACACAAAAACAGTAATAATTGTGAACAATAAGAAAACTACTAGAAGTATCACCATCTCTGGTTTTAAGCTGTACTGCAGAGCCATTTAATTTAATGAGTAATTTAAGCAGCATGACCCTGGCACAAAAACACACATTGATCAATAGAACAGACCTGAAGACCCAGACATAAGTCTACACATCTACCACCACCTGATTTTGTACAAAGAGGCCAAAAATACACACTGGGGAAAAAAGAATAAAAAAAAAGAGTGTTACAGGACCCCAAACATGGGCAAGCCCCAGGCCATAGCACAACTGATGCCCATGATGGAGGTATTGTTCAGGCCTTGGAACTCAGCATGTAGACAGCAATACTTACCAAAATGAGAAAAAGACCTAACCCATAAAGTTCATAGCTCTGGGAAAGTTCCTATATGTACTAACCTTGCCTTTTGGCTTCTGTGGTTCTGCTTCTAGATAACTGTTCTTGTTAACTGAGGTGTGTCAATGCAGGATGTTGTTTTGTGCTTAAAAGCTCTCCCTGAGAAAGGCTTGGAACTACACTGAGATCCCAAACACCCAGTGTAGTCACCAGCTAGCTAATAAAGATTTTTTGTTGACTTAAACCAGTGTCCAAGCAGTCTTTCCTGGTGGCTACCTCACAATAGTGCTGGTAAAACTGAATAGTTACACCTAGAAAAACGAGACTGGATCCTTACCCTCTACCCTTCGCAAAACTCAACTCCAAATAAATCAAGAAGCTCCACATAATACCCGATGACCTGGGTCTGGCATAGCAGAAATGCCTTTATCAGCTATGTACTTAATGGAGTTAATATCTAGAACACGCAAAGAACCAAAACCACTACACAGCAGGAAAACAAACCAAATTTAAAAATGAACATGAAACTAAACAGAGTTCTCAAAACAATAAGTATAAATTGTTGAGAAACATCTTTTAAATTTTTCAACATCTTATCCATTAGATAAGTGCAAATTAAAACTACTTTGAGATTTCAGATTTCATCTTATTCTTGTCAGAATGACCAAAATTTAAAACAAACAAACAAACAAACAAAAAAACACTGTGTAATGTGTAATCATGGCATAGAACACAGTGGAATTTAACTGGTACTCAGCTAGCTTCCATCCCTACTGAATAACATTCATAGTATTGAAAGGAGCTATACACAATAACAGAGGAGAAAGTAATCATCAACCTCACTCATCTGCTACAAACCCTGCAAGCTATAATAATGGTCTGCTTACAAAATATGCCCATTGCTATAATAATGGCATTAGTGATAGTGGAGTAACTAGCTACTGTTTGATTGGATTTAAGGCCTATTCCTTAAATAAGAATAGATATAAATATAAAGAATATGTAAGATAGAATCGATATGTGATACTGTTAATAAAGTCAAGAATATGAAACTAGGGCTGGAGAGATGGTTCAATGGTTAAGGGCATTGCCTGCTCTTCCAAAGGTCCTGAGTTCAATTCCCAGCAAC
>LOJH01037541.1:4789-15243 GCA_001685095.1 Ellobius talpinus | reverse complement strand
CTAAATAAATACCCCTTTGAATCCAAACTGGTGTGGGATTGATTCACGCATTATATATATAATGTATATATGTATAATATATGTATATACATATATATATATATATATATATATATGTCAGATATGGCTCCTCAGGAGGTGTCCAGAAACAGTTTCTCTCACTTGGATCTGGGGTGCACTCATTAGATGAGACTAGCTTGCCAGTGAGCCCCAGGGACCTGCCTGTCTCTCCCCCCACTAGTACTAAGATTACAAACATGCATCACCAGTTTGTCTTAGGTGAGTGCTTGTGCTTGAACTCAGATCCCCACGCTTGTACACAAGCACTTTACCAACTGAGCCGTCTCCTCTGCCTTTTACCTTGTCTACTCACACTTTGTTACTATATATGGTGTAAGGAAGAAAGCTCTTTATCGTCATATGCTTTGTATGCAAAGCTATAGAAGTGTTTGAATGAGGACAACCTAAGCTTGTCTCTGCAAGGTCTTCCTTTTTCCTACTAAGCCCTTCTTAAACCTTTAAATCATTGATTTATTATGTCATCATACACAGGGTAAGAAGCCAACTGACTGAAATTAGGCAACTGTTGCCCATCTGGAGTGTTCCCCTCCTTTCTAACTGTATCAAAGAGCTAGTTAGTAGGCATCTAGGCGAGCACACAGATGGCTTCAGACTTGGGCCAGGAGAGCAACTGTACTTTTATACTCCACGTATTTTGAAGACCTGGTTTGGAGAATACTTGTCCTTTGGCCTAAAAGTACTGTTGTGGGCTGGGGTGATGGTTCAATCAGTTAAGGCCTTGCCACAGAGGTAGGAAAACTTCTGTTTGGCTCCTTGGCACCCACATAAAAGCCTGGGAACACCTCTAATCTCAGTGCTGGGAAGGCAGAAGATGGGTGTGTCCCCAGTCCACTGCCAACCACTGCAGCCAAATAGGTGAACTTCAGCTTCAGTGAGACACCCTGTCTTAAGAACTGAGGTGGAGAGGGACTCAGAAAGACACCCGACTCTGACCTCTAGCTTCCACACACAGTGTGCACATACATGCATGTACACCCTCTACATGTGTACACACATACACCATGCAGATAAGTAATAAATCAACACTTTGCTGCATAAAGCATACAGCTAAAAGTGAACAGTGGAAAGACTAATCGATTAGGGTAATAAATAGCGTGAACTACACATCCCGGTGCCGGTTCCTCTCCGCTTTGCTCTCTCATGGGAACACAGCACGGTACCACTGTCAGGAAGCATGGGGCACAGGCTTGCAATTAATGCAACCATTTCTGGTGGTTCTCTGTTACCATGGTTTTAAAGTTTCTTCACCTCACTTACAATTATAGTCTTTCCTGACACAAATGAGACCTCCCTCTCACTTGGAATTGACTTTAACTACCTGTTTAGATTGCCCAGTCCCAGCTCGCCTTTGACATCTGTAATATGAACCACCTGGGATTTCCAAGAATAGCAATGATCTTGCTTATCCCTTTTCTCATAGCACGGCACTGCCTAAGCTGATTGCCACAGAGCAGCTCCCGGGCTGTCGGGAGCACAGCTCACATTGAGTTGGCGGAGGGCGAGTTCTATACCCAGTCTGCAGGGAATGAGGATTACCAAGGACCAGCTTGGAGTTCTCAACTCCCAAGTCATCTCTACGAATATTGCCTGGAGGACGATATCTTACAGGAAGGACACCACCTTGTCTCCAGGAACATTGAGAGATGACTATGCAACTGTTGTAATCTATACTCTATCTAGTAGTTTAATAATAAACGTGAAGCCTGGCCTTGGATTAAACCATCCTGAGGGACATAACAGGATGGAAGAGTTGGCAGAGGTCTCTGGTTGAACTCATCCACTCTGCCAGGAGAAGGCCCCTTTCCCTTTTGGGTAGCCCGGTGTTTGTAAGTGCAGCCTTCCACTCTGGAAGCCTCCCTGTTCACAGGCCACAAGAAAGCGGGTAAGGCCACTGTCAGAGCCAGACACACAGTCCCCGCTCCTTGCCAAGTAATGTGCATGTTTATTGCTTTTAATTATTACTGTTTCAGGTCATTTATCCCCCAGGTCACTTGTCTCAACAACTTTGGGTGAGGGCAGTGACATCACTATAATTACAGTAACCCCAAGGAATCAGAGATCTCCTAAGAACCATTAGTTAAAGTCAGCCTGGTCCCCATGTAATTAATCACCAAGGCCCCATAGGGGCCTGCTTTCAGATACTGTATTTACCAAGTTTAAATTTTCCCAGACTCAGGCCTCTGAGGTTTTCCAGTTAAAAACACTGGAAAGAAAAAAAAAACTAATTTCCCAACTGTGATGCAAGTTAGGGGAGGGTACTGCCCTGGCTCCTTATGGGTATGCCTCTTCTCCTAGCTCAAGTTAGGGGAGGGTACTGCCCTGGCTCCTTACGGGTATGCCTCGTCTCCTAGCTCACTGTTTTCCCCCAGCACCCCAAGACTGCTCTTCTCGGTTAGAAAACTCGAGTTGTTTCATTCTTTAGTCCACTCCCTTTGGCTCCCCAAGTGAAAGTGTTATGGTTTCGGAGGGGAGCGGTTTTTCTCCTTCACACCATTTGGATTATCCTTTTCTGTATTGTAGTAAAGACAGGTACTTACATGGGCTTTCATTATCCAATACTCACTGTAAGTGTCCCTTTGGGAGTCTTAAAGTGTTTTTATAAAATTCTAAGACTCCAAGCTAAGAAAACTAGCCTAAAAGAGTCTGAGCTAGCAGTAGCCACCCCCCCCATTAAGACTCCAACTGTAATAATAACAGCTGACGTCATTTACTGCTAACTCTTTTAGAAGGACTTCGTGCCATTGTCTTAATAAGAATTTTACAGACTAGGTACAGTTCTGTGTGCCCTCATCTTGAAGATGATGTTCTGGGATAGATAAACTTACCCCAGGGTCTCTCATGTAGCAAAAGGCACTGGAGAGATCTGAGCCAGACGGTTCATGTTAGAGTTCGTGCCATCGCCAGAGCCTTGCCTTCCTGCAGCCCATCTTGAAAGTCACTCTGCTCCGTCTCTAAATGGAAATGTGCTACAGAGTGTCCATGGCTCACTTCCACCAACTTAGTGAGATGTTTCATCTTAGCATAAAATTCACCTTTGTCTTTAAGCCAGTGGTCTACTCCTTGAAGATATTCATCTAGCCATGAATGTAAGAAACTGTAAAAAGGCTACATGTTGCTTTTCCTAGGGTAGAGGAAGCAGGCATATTAAGGACACTATGAATTCAGCATCACTTATATGATTTCTTGACACAATAGTCAGTCCAAGCTCAGTTCCCTGGGATGAGACCTTTAGATTCTTTTCTGACAAAGCTGATGGATAGATGGTGAGCCACACTCCATTTCTGGACTAGTTACTCTCTCACTAAAAAGGCATGCTGTCCTGAGTTAGAACATTCTAATGGTTCAGTGTGGAGCTGAGATTGGGTCAGTCTTCATCCATCCCTCTTAATGAGCCACCCGGCTGTAGGTTCCTTAACAACATTATCAGGGTTTATATGCTAATTCTCAGTGAAGCATTTTCAAAACCACCTTTCACATATCACTGATGAAAGTCAAGTCTGAAGCAGAAAAGAAAAATTGCTCCATGGAGACAGAAATTCTCCAAATATAATAAAACATGGCATTGGGGCAATTAAAATGCACAATGGTTGTCTTGCTACAATATGAAAGGCAAATAGCTGGTTTTATTACCTTGACATATATTTTTTAAAGGGTATCTTAGAAATACTTTCAAAATCAGATTAGGGTTTAAGTAGTGAAGGTAAGTCAAAGGAGAAATAGATGATTGTGTTTTAACTGAACAGCATCTAATAGAGTCCATTGGGAATTAGCAAGGTTTGAAGATTAGCAAAAAAATCCAGCCCGTAAGAAGAGAGTGTGACTAAGGTTCATAAGAACAGTTATTGCAGCCAGCGCTCATCACAAGGCCCAAAGTGGGCATCAGGATGTGGACACAAAGAGGTGTGTCAGGGTGGGCGAGAGAGGAGACCCATCATGACAGTGGAGAGCCCTTGAGATGGTCTGTGGTCCTGAGAGAGTACCAGAGGTTTCTACGCATGCACAGGGGAGGATCTTCAAAATTTTTTTCATTTTCAATTCAAAACTCAGAATATACAGAGTTAAGAAAATGTGTGCATTTCTATATAAAACAAAAAATATTCATTTACTGAGTATTTATTGAATACCTACTCGGAGCTAGGCAAAGTTGGGTGCTAAGAATATATTTTTGAGCCAAAACAGTTTCTCCCAATCCCCATGTATCCTGAGAAGCAGTGACGGCAATAAACAGAGTCACACAGCTCAGTAGATCATCCTGCTGTGGAGAAGGGATATAACCGAGCTATAACACTGTAACTGAACCATAAGAACTGGATTGAAAGGAACAGAGGAAACATCCATAACAAGCAATGTCTGAGCTGAGATTCGAGGACTGAACCGGAATGAGGTGTTGGAGCAGGTTCCAGAAAGAAGCATTGCATCGATGGTGACCCTGTGCCTTGAGGAAGACCAGTAGACGTAGGAACCTGAGATTCAGCTAGTCGTGGAGATGCTGAGAGTGAGGGGCAGGTGTTTGGATGCCACACCGGAGCCAGGAAGAGGCCACATAAAGTGAAAACTTGTGAGATTTGCTTTGACGGCTGAGATATTGATGGAGGTTAGTGATAGGAGTTCTGTCTGGTTTGTGTTTAATCCCCTCTCTGGCTTCTCTGCCATAAATAAGCAAGGCCAGGGAAATGGAGCATTAGAGAGGCGGGCATGGAGGCTTCTGCTGTGGCGTTTTGAGAGTCCTGACTTGCAAACAAGCATGAGGAGTTGTGGATGAGTTTAGGAGCTTCTAATCGTTCAGTGTCTATAACACTTGGTGGGGCTGGAGAGATGGCTCAGTGGTTAAGAGCTCTGGCTGCTCAATCAGAGGACTTGGATTCTGTTCTCAGCAACCAAACAGAAGCTCACAACTGTCAGTAACTCCAGGTCTAGAAGACCCAATTCCCTCTTCTAGCCTTTGTGGGTATTGCACTCATGTGGTTTACAGACTTAGTAAAGGCAAAACACTCATGAACATAAAGATAATTAAGTATATAAATAAAAATAGTAATACTTGGTGATGGAGAAGACATAGAAAGTGGGAGGGAGAGGACAGGAAGAGGCACAGTGCCACTCACTGAAGAGGTCCAGCTGCCAGCGAGTATGACGCATTTATAGACTGAGTGCTGGACAACCTACTCTTGAGGAGTATTGCTTTCTGATATATTCTTCTGAGCATTCTAAAAATATGTTGAGGAAGGCTAACATTCCTTTCATATGCTCTTCTCATACATATGTTTTTATAATAAATCAATGTTAAGTCCTTTAGCCGATTTTTAATGTTTTTGAACTAGGTCATTAACTTATTACAATACACATTTTTTTATCCCTAAAACTTTCCAAGGTGTATTTTTAAATGACTATTTTATCTTTCCTATCAGTTTATTCTTTTTTTCCAAGTTTACATTCATCTCAAAGGCATGGATGTCCTCCACACCAGAAAATCCCTGGAGCTGGAGACACAGAGATGTCCAGAAGTCTCTGTAATACTGCCCTCTCAGGGTGTTTATTAGCACAGTTCCTGCTGAATAAAAAACTAGACTTCAAACCAGCAATTTAAAGCTCAGAAAATGCCACCAATTTTCACAGCTCTGTCCTTCTCATTGTACTGGAAAATGCATCACAATCCCCGTGGACTCGCGGGTTCCACACTGTAACAAGCAGAATGAGTACAACTACAAAGGGTGTGTGTGTAGCCTGGTGATGTCGTGAGGGTGACCTGCTCTGTATCTCAGCCCCTCCCTCCTCTGCTCACTGCGTCCCGAGCTGTGCATTGCACTGACTTTGCTCGGGGAATGAAAACCACATCAGAGTACTCACACACGAGGAGCCCTGGCTTGATAACACAGTATGATCCAAATTTAACACAAGCTGCACCCTTTCTACTTGGGCAAAGGCTGCAGATCAGAACACTGGCCTACTGTGCAGCTGACTTGCAATGGCTGCCAACACCACCTGCTTCTCCTCTCCCTGGTGACCCAGGTGGGGAGATCAGACAGCATCCCATGCGGCCTATTCAAGTGTGCTGGTGACTGTTAGCTCTCCTGACTCCGTGTTTCCAATACATCAGACAGGATGGGTTCAGTGGCAGGAAGTCTTGGCTTAAGACCTGTCTGGAGGGCAGAGATTGAACCCTGCACTGTCCCTCACATGAGACTTGAGTAAGTCGGTCTCAGTGTGCACAGTTTTCATCTTTAGAAGAGATACAGCTGATCCAGCCTCATTGGTCTATTCCTAGGATTGAGTGAGGGAAGCCTTTGCTGGGAAACAGCCCAATCTCCAAGCAAGACTCTCACAGACAAGGATCTCATTTCTTAGGCATTGGGTCAGTGCAGTAAACAATTGTCGTATATGACCTGCATGAAGGACTTTAAGATAGCCTCTCCTGTATTCAGTTTATAGTAAAACTCCCTAACGGTAGAGTAGTTTTAATAACACGACCTCTCTCTCTATCACTGATGATGAGTAACCAGAAACCAGGTATGAACTGGTATAGATTTTTGGTCCTCAACTGCTTACAACTTACCCTGCTCATTTCTCCTGCAGTTGAATACTGTTTAAATATAATTCTTAGACTATTCCTCCCTTCAGTGACTACCAATGGACTACCAGGCACAGCAACAACCTTATGAGTTAGGGCGTCTAACACATCTCCCGAAGCTCCTTCCTCCTTCATTGGTGATGCACCTGCTCAGGCAGCAGGGCACTCTACATTACTTTCTAGGACATACATGTTACATTGTAGATTTCCAGAGAAGAGACCATTATTCATTGCTACATGTATCTTTAGTATAGAGTCATATACCTGGCTTAACAAATGCTTGTTGAAGATTATGAGCATCCTTCATTATGACAAATAGGATAATAAAGATGATGATTGTGGCAGCATCAAAAAGTTAATAAAATAGCAAATAATAATAAAACAACAATCAAAGCTATTGTTTGGGGACACTGTGTAATAGCTAAGTGTACATGCTACCTTAACCTCTGGCAGCCACACCCTACAGATCTTCTTCCTCTTCCATCTTATGGATAAGGATGGTCAGATAAGTGTAGCAGCTTCTCTGGTGCTGACTGATGGACATTTTCACTGATTCAGTGAATGCTGCTGAGGATCTGCCACATCAGAGGGCTGGAGACATAACTTCCTCCTTATTCTCTGTGAGCAGGGTCCTTCCTAGCAGTAAGCAGGCAGTCTCCTGATAAAGGAGATACCGTCAGAGAACGGCAAGCAATAACAAGGCAAGTGAAGCATGGTAAATGGATCCACATTGATGGCACCTGTCATTCCACTTAGCGGAGCGGAGGTTTGCTAAAGAGATGGGAGTTGAATAAAGTCCAGACAAGGAACAGGACTGGTCCATTAAAAAGAGGAGGGTGGATGTTTCAGGCAGGGGAACAGTGTGTGCAAAGGCCCTGCAGCAGGAGGATTCTCTGTGTTCAGCTAATAAGAAGGTTGTCAGGGAGCTTGGGGGATAAAAAATGAGATGGTCTGTACAGGTTTAGAGCATCACCTAAACCCTGGCCCTCCATTCTGGTTAAAAGGGAATCAATTAGACCATCAGAGCCACAACACTCTGGGATCTGTTTGGAGTTGCTGGTTCTTCATTTTTTAAAAAAATCATTTTTATCTAACTCAATATATCTAAAAATATTACCACCTCAGCCTGCAAAAAAATATAAAATTGTTCACTTTCTGTTCTTTCCTGAAAGGGGTCTTTGAAACTCAGTGAGTACGATTTGAGTTATAGACCATCTCTGTTTGGAGCAGCTTAGTTCTAGGCCTTTGAGGCCACATTTGGCTCCTGGAGGTATGAGGGCCAGTCTAACACTTATTACTCCTTAAGGTCAGAAGTGAAGGCTGAAAGAATCACCAACCTATATCTATCCACAGAAAAGGGCAAGGCCTAAGGGGTGCTTGATTCTGAGGCCCTCAGTTGACTAGGCAGGTGTTGGTCATCAGGGCTGAGCCAATGGAACAACACAACCCAAGGGATCCAAAACTCTGTTTCTAAAAATGGCTGTCTGGAAGGGTGTGATGAGGCTACTTTCAGCAATACTGCAGCAACCTGAGAGGGAGAATGAGGGATGAGAAGCCACCAGGTCAGATCGATGGAGTGACTGGTTGTGGAGGATGGGAGAAGAGAGCTCCACAGAGCACCAGCTGAGGAATTAATAATCTCCCTCAGACATCTGAAGTGTGAGATGCTCATGGCTGCCCCCAGGGAGGTCTTTAGTTGGCCGACAGTGGAATAGACACAGGTGCAGTTCCATAAAACAGAACAGGGTAGATGTGTGTGTCTCAGCACCGTCAGGACATGGTCCTCTCAAACCAAAGGGAGGAAGGCAAGGGGTTGGAACAACAGGGGAAGAAAGAGGGAGGGGTGGCCCTGCAGTGCTCAATATTACCTGGGGCGCCTGCTGATGGGCTGTGAGGGAGGCATAGGCAGAACAAGTAGAGGAATGAGAGAGAAGTTGCTCTGGAGCTCAAGCAGAGACAGTGCCTTGGAGATGAGGGCTCCGACCATGGCTGTCAAAGTCAACAGCTGTACGGTGGTCAGATCTACCTGGGTCTGAGAATTAGCAGAAGGAGCAGGAGGCAGGGAAGGTACTGGGTTCCTCACTGAGAACAGGAGGTCCTACAGATGTGGTACGCTCCCCTCGACATCACCTGCAGAAATTCTGGACCCTAACCTTGGCACGTTTTTCCCAGACCCATCTGCTCAGACTCCATTTCCTGTAGCTCCCAGCTCCCTTCACCATGGAGTATCACACTTTCTCTGGTTGATTTGAACTCATATAATATTTACTTTGTTTCTGAATTAGTCAGTGGACTAGGACTAAGTGTTTGTTGAAAAGATGGATTAATAGAAATGAGTTATGTAAACTCACCCAGAATAAGACTAACTGCAACGCAAAGTGTGGTCCTTAGCACTGGCAGCAACTGATCTCTGAAGAGCATTTCTGCACAGCCAGAGCCGAGGGCTGATGAGGTGCGTGCAGCAAGGCTGGGTTGGCACAGAGCCAGATCATTTTGGGCCCAGCTCTGTCCTGGGAGGCGTGACCTTGAGCGAAGCACATCACTCCTCCAGGGAATAGTCTCTTCCCTGTGTGATGGACAGACCGTCTCCCACGGCCCCCATACTTGTCCCGCGTGTCTTGGTTCATTCTTGGGTTAGAAGCTAGGAGTGGAATTAGGAGTTACTTGTGTCCTTTCTCTCTGCTTGAATCCCAAAGGACAGCCAGTGGGTCCTGGCGGATGCACTTTAAGTAATTTTGTATTAAAGAGATCTTAAGGGACAAATTCTCCGTGTTCTATGAATGTACCCTGGCCTGGACTTGATAATCACCCTCCCCTGCCATCTTTCTCTCTTCCCCATCCATTCAAGCTTCTCTTCATGTAGAGTTCCTGTGTGTGCATATTTTCTTGAACTACAAAGGACCATGACTCATCTGTGCCACCAATTTTGAACCTTTGGCCCTGCTAGGTTGAAATAAAGAAGAAATGTGATCTAAAGACCAAGCCAAAAGTGCCAGAACATTCCTGAAAGTTCCAGTAAAGGAGCTAGCGGATTTCAGGAAGACATATCAGATCCTGGAGATCCCCTTTTGCCAAGTTTAGACTTCGTGCTCTAGAGATTCAAACCATCCCATCTGTGCAATTCTGGAGGGAGAAGCAAAGCAAGCAGCACTCACAGGCAATGGCGCTAAGAGTCCAGAGCAGGAAGGAAACGGTGGATGGGACCGTGCCCACAGGCTTGTACCTGGATGCTCCTTTTATGAGACACGGATTTTACGAAACCCACTCTGCTTCTGGTACCTCCCTCATACTCGGGCAGGAAGTCAGGTTGAGACAGCAACAGAGGTGCACAGCTAAGGACGGTGTGCTGAGTACTGGCCTGGAACTGTGAATAGGGTGTCAGTGGGTTGGGAATGGGTTACCCCTACCCCCTGCAGGCTTGCCCTCTGCCCTTCTCCACCTGGCTCTCCGCTACGCCACTGGCTTCACTTGCCTTGGCTTCTGGCTGCATGTCAGAGTGGAGGTAGAATAGGAAGGAAGGGTAATTCCCTTCAAGCCAGAGTCTCTGCTGTCATGGAGGCGGTCTTTCCACAGGGCTTGGTACTTAATTCCAGTTTCAGTTCTTTCCTGTCTCATGCCTGGCCCTTACTATATGTCTCCTGCACCTCAGCCAGGCCTCTGCAGTAGACGCCTTCAGCCCAGTTGGAATGTTTCCTTCATTCCTGTTCCCCTCACTGGTATGCCCCCAGCCTTTGAGATAATACTTGAAAACTAGTTTTTGGGCTGGAGAGATGGCTCAGAGGTTAAGAGCATTGCCTGCTCTTCCAAA
>LOJH01037540.1:354-15244 GCA_001685095.1 Ellobius talpinus | reverse complement strand
ATGTCTATATGTCTATATGTCTATATGTCTATATGTCTATATGTCTATATGTCTTTATGTCTATATGTCTATATATCTATATATCTATATATCTAAGCCTCACTTTTGAAGACAGAATAAACTATCAAGTTATCTTGAAATAAGAGTGTATACATACACATAATACACATCAAGTCTTACTAACCTCAATTTTGCTGCCTTAGTGTAGGTCCATACTGTCTTCCCTTTCTTTGTAGAATAGTGGTTCTTATACAGGTGCGTTTCTGTATGAACTTTTTTAATGTCCTATTCTTTAGGAAAATAGACTATAACAGTGGTAGGTTCTTAATGATGTGAGTAGTTTAAATCTCATTTAAGTTAATTAGCAATGTTAAAGTTGGCCATAAACCAATCTGACTAATGTCCTTATAAGAAAAAAATGGGGACACATAAACATTAAGAATGGACATACACACAGGAAGTGCATGGTGACACAGCAAAAGCAGAGTCACCTATAAACCAAAGAGAGAAGCCTTAGAAAACACATGACCCACACTTGATGAATGACTTTTATCCCCCAGAGCTGCAAGAATGATCTCCTCTTGTTTAAGTCATTTGGTCTACTATGTTGTTAAAATAAAGCAAAGAAAACCAGCCCACAAATCACAATCCCAGAGAACCTAGACAATAATGAGGACCCTAATAATAAGACATACATAGAGCTAATCTACATGGGAAGTAGACAAAGACAAGATCTCCTGGGGAAATTAGGAGCATGGGGACCTTGGAAGAGTGTTAAAGGAAAGGAGAGAGGTAAGGAGGGGAGCAGAGAAAAATGAAGAGCTCAATAAAAATGGTAAATAAAAAAAAGAAAAAAATTTTATGGTAGACTGAAGCAATTGACGCAGTGGAAAACACAATTTTAAATCTTTGTGTCATAGGCACTAAACATAGTACTAAGAAGTACTTTATCATAGTGCTGTATATAGACATTCCTCCTTTTAATGTTGTATTTGAAACAAGCTTTCCCTGAGTTCCTCGTGATGACTTTGAGCCCTACTTAGAGCTCAGGTAGGTCTTGACTTCAGCATCCAGAGTTGTTAGAATTATAGTCATGTATCACCAGGCGCAGTAACTCATTAAGAGTCTATAGTGAGAAAAACAAAACAATAGAACAACCCAAATGAACTTGCCAGTAAGGGTGTCCATACTGTATCACATACTGTTATTCTACACATGGGAGTCTGAGACAGAAAGCTGGCCAGTAACAATGCTTTCCTGAACATACTGAGTTCCAAGCCAGCATGGGCTATATAATGAAACTTTGTATTTCAATACCAACTAACCAACCAACCAAATAAACAAACTGAAACGGAAAATAAAACAAATAAAAACAAAAAGGCAACCTACCCTGAAAACCAAAACTCAAAAAACAAATAAAAAAAACTAAAAATGAAACCAAATCTCTCAAGTTTTTGAAATATTAAAAAATCATTTTATGTAAAGAAATATAGTTTTAATAGATGAATTCTAGACTGCCAAAGGAAAAAATATTTTGAAAAGATTGAGTTCTTACAGTTTTTTAAAAGAGGAGGATCAAAAAAAGAAGAAAGGAAGAGAAGGATAAGGAAAAAAAGAGGAAGAGGAAGAAGAGGAAGCAGAAGCAGCAGCAAACTTGCAGCAAACACTGTTCATTAGAATTGCTCAGCTAGGATCACTGAAGGATGCTGTTCTATCACTGGTGCTTTTTGTCTATGCCAGGTGAGAGCTTTGATGAGAGCAATGGAAGGCCAGAATGACTTTGGTCAATGATGTCTCATGACTCCTGTTTCTTAGGTAAATAGTTTTGTGATCTTATTCTTGGGACATTCTAATGTTTTTTTCAATTATTAACTGTATTCAGTCTGATGATCAAATCTGAGTTCTTAGTATTTTCCTACCTTTCCTCATCTATCATTTCATTTGGTAGAGAACACTTGAACACATCTCTTCTAATATAGATTTCAGTGAGTATAGTCATTCCACCGTGGAGGGAAAGGCCTAGGAGGAACATTTCAAATCCTTGGTCATTAAAAAAAACCACCCTCTGTGGGTTCACCCATTATGATACCCCTGCCTTGTACAATCCTTCCTCCCTTTCTTCTACAGGACTCTCAGAGCTCAGTGTAGTTCTTTTCTCTAGATCTCTGCCTCTGCTTCCGTCAGTTACTGGATAGAGTATCTTTGATGGCAATTAGGGAAGTCATCAAACTGCTTCCAGTAGATGGTCATTGTATAAATGTACCACATTTTCCAAACCCACAGAAATAGCAGAACTGAGTTCGCAGAGCTCATGGATGCTGGACCAACAGTTAGGGAGCCCTCATGGAACCGACCTAGGCCCTCTGCAAGTGTGAGACAATTGTGTAGCTTGGTGTCTTAGTAAGGCTTCTAACAGTGGGACAAGGTCCTATTCCTGACTCTTAGCTGGCTTTTGGTAACCTGTTCCCCATCCTGGATTACCTTGCCCCGCCTTGACATAAGGGGAGGAGCTAGGTCCTGCCTCAACTTGATGTGTCATGTTTTGTGCAAGCCCATGGGATAACTGCCCCTTTCTGAATAGAGATGGAGGAAGAGCAGATGGGGAGGGTAGCAGGTCAGAAATAAGAGGGGAATGGAGGAGAGGAGGAAGGGGAACCAGGTTGATATATAAAATAATTTTTTTGGGGGGAGGAAAGGGTTTATTTGGCTTACACTTGCACATCATAGTTCATCATCAAAGGAAGTCAGGACAGAAACTTAATCAGGGCAGGCACCTGGAGACAGGAACTGATGTAGAGGCCATGGAGGGGTGCTGCTTACTCTCTTGTTCCCCATGGCTTGCTCAGCGTATTTTCTTATAGAACTCAGAACCACGAGCCCACAATGGGCTAGGCCCTCCCCAGCCCATCAATAACTAATGAAGAAAATGTCTTACAAGCCTGCCATCGACCCTGAGGCATTTTTCTTAACTGAAGTTTGTTATTCCTCTGATGGTTTTAGCTTATTTCTAATTGACAGCAAACTGCCCATCACATCAGGCCAGTTACTTTGCATTACATGGCTCTGATTTTCTAATATGTCAATGTGTGGTCAGGGTAATAGAATTCCTAGATTTGTTTTCCCCTAAGTACATTACAGATTGAAGAGGACTGGGAACACTGGAGTTGTCCACAGTGAAGCTCATCTGACCTTGACCTGCTTTCGTGCTATGCCCACATCCTACTCTCCCTTAAGCATCCTGTGCCACCAGGAGGTGACCTTCAGATACTTTGTAGGTGTACCATCCTTTTAAATGGCTTCCAGATGGTTAAATGTATTTGTTGAAATTTAATGTAGGGCAACCAACCAAATCAAATAAACCAATAAAAAGGCTCGATGAGAAACTGTTACAATACCCAGTGTGTCCAAACATACCTTAAAAGGCTTTCAGATGGTGAGGATGATGGTGGTGGCGGCACTAGTAGTGGTGCTGAAGATGAAGACAGTGAGTTTTGGTGACAAGATCTATAAAGTCCTTGACACTGGCTTTTCAGAGGACTGAGACAGTTGAGCTATGCTACAACCAAGTACCAACATGTAGAGTGTGATTCCACCCACACACCAACTGTCTGAGAGAAGATATGGCTAGTGTTTAACTCTTGCAAGAACCGAAGTATAAAATAAATTTTAAAAATGTTATTTAATTACAAAATAAAACAAAAGCCTAAATGGTTTACTCAGTTTTTAAATTTCAACCATATTTTTTAAGATGTGAGGTACAAATGAATTATTTTTACAGTTTTTTGAAAGGAAATGTTGAAAACATTAATGAAATAGCATAAAATTTAGAACTTAAAAATGAAATTACATTAATGATAGAAGCATCAGATATGCTATGTATGACATATATCACACTAATGATCAAACGACACACATATCAAATTGACTTTTATTGATGACTAATCCCGTTTTTTGACAATTAATTATTGAGCGTTGGGTCAAAGTCGATATACACAGAAGGAGAAAGGAGTCTAGTGAACTAAGGGTGAGTTATTGGAATTAAAAAAAACTTCATTCATAGAGTCTGCAAGGCAAGATGGTGGCTAGTATCCACAAATGACTGTCTTAACACAGCACTAATTTAGGTTCCTTTTGATTTTGGCAAGAGTTACACACACAGATTTATGTAGGAAAGTGCTGGTGTCTTGTAGACAGTGCTCTGAAGCTGCAAAAACTGATAATTGTCAATCTAGGGGTTCTAATGCCTCTGTAAACCATGAAGCTATGTTATTCACACAATGTATATTTAGTTCTGAGGGGAACTAGTAAGCTGAGTAAATTTTGGCATATATCAATATCCTACTGCCTTTCTCTGAATGTCTAGCATATATGTGTGCAAAGTTTAACAGGGGCAATCAGACCCAAAGGTAAGAGAACAGAGGATACAGACAGGGTGCAAAGGCCAAGATGTCAAGCTTATGCCCTGTATCACCCTAGAGCAATCTGCAGGCCAAATTGTTTTTGACATAAGTCTATGAAAGGTTTCTTAGTCAACCACCATCATCATAACCCACAAATCAGCATGATATATATAGCAAAGCAAAGTGAGTGAATACATCTCATGTTGTTCACCTGCATGCTGACTAAGAGTAGTGATTTTTCAAGTTAACTGAAATGAAAAGAAGCTAAGGAATTGTATGAGTCAGAGGGAGTAGACATTGCCAGGTAAATAGCATCCTTTGACTATGACAATGAAATAGAACTTGGATTCTACAAATGGCATTTATCCCAGTGCACAGCTTTGATTTTAATCTGTTAAATGCAAGGAAAATTTTTATTTGTCAGAATAATATAATCAAAATACGTTTTAATGAAATAGCCATTTTTATTATATAATACTTTTCTTTAAAAACTAGCATACAACTTTTCTTCATATCTTAAATATTTGCCCTTGTTTATTTAAATAGAGAACCATATTATGTGTCAGCATAATAAATAATATATCACACATTTATTTTAAGAAAAATAAAACAATAACTAGAATTCTAATTATGCAACATTAATGATATTAATTTTGTTTGTTTCACTATGAATGACTTCAAAGAGTCCTAACATCTAAATTCAAGGGATTGCAAAATTCCAGATAGGAAGATTATCTCCACTACCATAAATTAGAATGTAAACATAGGTACTTCTGTGTCTTCCCTTCTAATTTGATCACCACAGGGAAATTCTAAGGGAGTTCTGCTCTGGAAGTCTAAGGAAGTTTAGAACATTATGAGTCTTATGAAAACGGCACATGCTTTTAAGGCATGGTAGATCTGCTACCAGTTCCTGACCTTTCCTTCACACTCTCTTGGTAAATGATTAACTACTAGTATGATTTCTACTGCTTAGTGATTCCTTGAACACTCAGAGAAAAACCACACAGTTTTGTGTGAAATTTTGCTATTTTTTGGTAAAGGAGAAAGATTCTGTGATTGCCACTGATTTGGTTTGACACGTCCTGAGCTAAAGCCTGCTCCAGGAAAGTGGAAGTGAGATAAACACAGAGGTCAGCATCAAGTTCTCTGAGGTGATTCAGATGAGTTCATCAAACCTCTAGTTCATCTTCTTTATGTGGCTGAAACAGTAAAACTAGTTTGTGGACTAGCAATAAACTAACAATGTCACTTCTTACATACTGTTTCTATTTCTTCCATCAGAGATTTTGCTGTGTTGACTACATTCTTAGACATCTGGTAGCAAGGCAGATTTACAAGCTTCAGGTACACAATGGCATCATTCAATCCTTCACAAAAACTGATGTGTGCTATATATATATATATATAAGAATGTTATATATAATAGCAATACAGTTGGGCATTCATTTATATTTAATGAATAATGAAATAATATGCAAATTGATTGTTTCTCATTCAACTATAAAACAACATTTAAAAACTTATTTTTATCTTTTATTCATCCGTTATCTATCTAGAATGGAGTAGAGGAGACTACAAAGAGACACTATGGCATGGTATGTGATTAATTGTAAAGTTTAAGATATGAACTATTTGTTCATATCTTATGAATCTTCAGTATGATTTCTGAAAACCCTGCAGAAGAGGCAGACTATCCTTTTGATCTCTTCCTTAGAGGAATTCCCTTTCTTGATAATCGTCATCAGATAATTGAAGTGTATGGTAAAATAACTGAGATATGAATGGTGACTAGGAATTAAAGGGAGGTTTGAGAGACAAATCTTTTGTAAACAAATTCAACAGGCAGTTTGAGATATCAGATAATCATTTATATTCACTAAGGAATGGAGAAATAATTTATTACATTCAGCTCAAGCATGTCAAAACCATAAAGACTAAAATGTTGATGGGAGGGTGTGTTTGTACATTCAGATGTCATTGAAAAAGGAGAACTTTCTTCATATTTTTCACCAGGCCCTGGTTATACATGTGAGTTGGAAGCAGATTGTTGGCGTGTTTAGCAGAGAAAATTTCTTCTGTCTCCCTATATTTTTTCTGGCTGTAAATGACTCCTTCATGACTGAGTTTGTTCTACATGAATTGACAGATTTTCCAGAGCTCCAGCAGAACCTCTTTTACCTGCTTTTAGTGACCTACATGTTCACAGTTGTGGGAAACTTTCTTTATTACCCTCATTGACCTCAAACCTCATCTGCACACCAGCTTCTACAATTTTCTTTCAGCATCCCTTTCATTGATTTCTGCTGAATTTCCCAACATTCTGATGAATTTTGTCTTTGAGAAGAATGCCATTTCCTATACTGGGTATATGGCTCAGATTTTTTTCATATCTTTTTTTGTCATGTCTGAATGCTACATGCTGACTTCAATGGACTTATGATAGCTATGTAGCCATGAATTTTTTTCTTGTTTGGATAAAACAATAATATCCTTGCTATTACAATTAAAAATAATTGAATACATAAATTTCTACTAATAACAATTATAAGCAACTTTAGGGTTAATTTGTCTCTTGGACTTTAGCCTTAGATGATATTGTTTAGCTAGTTGTCAAGAGAGGCACCTGGAGTGTACACATCTGATGACAGCCTGTGTCTGGTAAGATTTTGTATGCACCTTAGTGCTCGGCAAAGAAAGGTTTACTCGGAGATGCTCCAGTTAATGACTAAGCCTGTCTATGTACGAGGGTTGGATACTTTCTGCCTGATATAGCTTACTCAATAATCTGTTCAACATTGTTTAGAACCGTGCTGTTGTTTGAGATACTTTCACCACCACTAAATCCTTTCATTTGTCTCTTGTTTCTTAGCTGTCATTATGCTGTTATTGTTATCATTAGCTTAGATAGTAATTCATTGTTGGGCATATAAACTAATTACATGTCTTGGATGTTATAATAATCCTTAGTGAACACCTACTGTTTACAGAAGTACAGCCATATCAATTATCGAAATGACTTAGATCTAGGGGAAGGGCAAAGCCTTCCCTGAGTCAAGCTAATAGAAAAGGCAAAGACTTGCCCTGTTCCTCTACGGAAACCTCCTACTGATAGACTAGCTAAACCTGTTTTTTTTTTTGTTCAAATAGTGATGTGAATAAGAATTGCCCTCATAGACTTGAGTGCATATATTTGAGTGCATGGTCCTCAACTGGGTGAAACTATTTGGGAAGGATTAGGAGGTATGGCTTTGCTGGAATAAATATGTCACTATGTGCTCAGAAACCCTTTACATGCCCAGTTTCTTTCTGCCTTCTACTTGAGGAAAAAATATTAGCTCTCAGTTACTGTTCCAGAACCATGCCTGCCCAGCCTCAACTGTGTTGCCCACCATAATAATCATGAACTCCAACCCTCTGGAGCCATAAGTCCAATTAACTCTTCCCTAAGTTAGCTTTGTAATGGTGTGTCTTTACAGCAATATGGTATAACTAAGACTGCTACCTCCTTAAATCAGGTGTATAGATAAAAGGAGTTGAGTTTCTAGGTTATTTCTGGTACATGCCCACTTGAGTCCCAGGGTCCATCCAATCTCATCTTGTCTGTATGTGTGTCTGTGTGTCTTTTCTGTCTTCAGTACCTGACCACCCCAGCCATGTTCTAGAACAGAACAATGAGGACTGTTGCAATAAACTGAGAACAGTGACTTACTTGGACAATTTTACCATGGTAAAGATGAGCAGAGGTGCCACTGCCATTATGAAGCTAAAGAACCATTCTTTCCATTCATTCCATTTCTTTCTCTATTCTTTTCTTAATTTAATCCATTGATTTTCTTTTTTAATAACAAAACAAACAAACAAAAAAAGAAGTATTGTTTTTTATAACCTTGGATTTGAATCTTTTAGCTCAGTTTCTTACATGCTAAGATGCATATATTATACATGTGGACCAAGTTTGAAATTCTTAATACAAAGAACATATTAAGAAAAGAAGTATAATAGATTAACTTGTTCACTGTTTTGCATGAAATAGAAGCTATTGGGAACAAAAACTTAGAGATCAAGGAAAACAGTCCAATGTTATTGATAGGACATAGAGAGACTGAAAAGTTATTTATAAATGTGATTGGAACAAAAAGGTAGGATCTAATTACCAACTTGGAATATAAAACCCAGTTAGCTTCTCTATTCTTATTATTCTTGGCCCTTTTTTGTCATACTCATTCTTTTTAAGACCAAGACCCCTTCTGAAATGGAGGTCTATTGATTCACCATAAGACAGAGAAGGTAAGACAATTTCTTCATGGTCAGCTGACTCACACATAGAGGCTTAAAATTGGGAAGAACAGTATTTCTATTTTATGATTGATTTTGTGGGCAGTGATTCCATGTTCTACAATTTTCCTTAAGAAGTTTCTTTGTTTTAATAATCTAGCTTAGTAGAGGGAGGGTTCTAGTGAGCCCATCGACAGCTGCATTACAAAAAGGTCAAGTTACCTACAAGGTCTGTTCTATTAGAATACCACCAGGTTACTTTGCAGAAAACTTCAAAGCCAGGAGGACTTTTTGTTTCCACCACATCATTTTCTAAGACTTAATAATGCTTACTGAATACATTACAATGTCTAGAGACATTTCATTGGTATTGACATGTGCATAGGTGGTGATGATAAGGATGATTATACCAGCAAGTAATAATGAGAAGGGCCAAAGATGATGTTCATCTGTATTATACAGGAGAGCAGCACAGCATATATTTATTTCCTCTGAATGTCTATTGTGATAAGGATGAGAAATCCTTGTTTATATATATATATATATATATATAAAGATATGGAACAGAAAAGGAGAATTGCACCCTTTTATATGTCCTGGATAGTCATGTGTTATAATATGTAGATCATTTAATTTTATTAAAACAACAAAATGGTAACTGTAGGTCTTCTGTTTTGTTTCATATTACTATTATTATCATTATTACAGTGGTGAGATTAGATCTAGAGACTTGTTTTGTCAGGGTTTCTGTCCTGCCTGGTTCCTGCAATCATTAAGTAACAAAGAAATCACACAGAGGTCTACATTAGTTATAAACTGATTGTCCTATTAGCTCATGCTTCTTATTAACTTTTATAACTTATATTAGCCCGTTATGCTTGTCTGCACTAGCCATGTGTCTTGGTATCTTATTCAGCGAGGCACTCACATCTTACTTCTTCTGTGCCTGGGTCACTACTACAGAATCTGCTTCCTTCTTCCCAGAATTCTCCTGTTCTCATTGATCAGACTCTACTTCCTGTCTGGTTGTCCTGTCTATATTTCCTGCCTGGCTACTAGCCAATCAGCATTTTATTAACATACAATTGACAGGGTACAAACCATTGATCCACAGCACTTCCCCCCCTTTTTAAAGGAACAAGAACTGAGAATCGAATATCCTTCATTTAGCTTTTCTCCTGACCATTATCCATAACAACTTGTGACCAACATTCTAAACAAAGGAAAATATCCATAGTCCATGTTTTACGAATATGGGCATAATTTTCCAGGCTACTTCCTGTTGGTTGGGGTGCTGATAATCTTATGGGGACCTAAAAATTTAGAATTATTATTAAGTAATGACTGGAGTCTTGAATCTGTTCTGTTTGTAAAACTCAGACATCTGGGCCATTTGTTCTTACTGGAGATTTCTCAGGTGGTCTTCCTTGAACAAACCTGATTTTTCGCAACTCAGAATGAACCCACAGCCTCTCATTTCCTGTGGAAACAAAAGCAAATATTCTCCAAAGTAACATATATTTTGACTTCAATTTTTAGGTCAAGGTATTTTCCAAATACCTGTCTTGGATTAATTCAGCAGCATTTATAAACAAATATCTTTTAGTATCTGTTGCTTCTTCCTCAGCATTCAAACAATTCAAAGAGAACATAATAACATACAGTATCCAGACTCTCTGTGTATTTTTCATCTTTATGTGGCTTCATTTTATCCTCTACTTCTTTATTTTTAATGTTTTGGCTTTTTGAGTCAGGGTTTCTCTGTGTACGTTTGGCTATCATGGAATTCACTCTGTAGACCAGGTTGTCATTGAACCCACAGAGATCTTCCTGCCTCTGCCTCCCAAGCACTGGGGTTAAAGGTGTGCACCACCATACCAACTACTCTCTTTCATTTTATTTTAATGGCTTTAACCTTTAGCCTGCATATATTTTTAACATACTGAAAATTATTTAGAGTTTTTCTTCCTCTGTGACTCTTTCTTTACTGTATCTCTCTCTTTTTCTGACCACGTGAGTCTTTATTTTTGCTAAGCATTATGGCTAAGGTTAAATCCATGACTTTGGTGGCTAGATCCAGCCCATTTCTTAGCTCTCTGAGATTCCAGCCTCATGGTGGAGGTAAAGGCTATAGCCATGTTTATTGACACAACTCTATGGCATTTCAAGGTCCCTGCCAGCAATCAAGCTTCAGCAGTCTGCCCACAAACCACATTCAAATGCTCTGTAGCCAGACCCCCTGACTGAAAGAGTCAGAGTTTGTGCTGGCAGTACGGCCCAGAAAGCTGGCATTTTAAAACGGCATGGCTTTTTTCCTGATATGGCTGAAAACCTAAAAGCATGCAGTCAGCTTTTCCATCAACACCATTTAAGTGTTTCATGGTAGGTCCTCTTAAAAGAGCTGCAAGCTTTTACAGCTAAAGCTGAGTCAGGAAGCCTCTCTTAAATGAGGCACATTTGCCTCTAGCAAACAGAGCCTGCCTGAGAAAATGTTGCTACCAATAATCTGTGCTTAATTCTATTCTTTTTTGTCTAGAATTACTTTCCAAGCTGTCTCAGGCTTTATGTGGATGCTGTTGTCCTCGTGGGTGTCAGTTATTGTTGGGGTTTTTGTCCTGTCTGGGTCCCATAATTGTTAAGTCCCAAAGAAATCACACAGAGGTCTACATTTGTTATAAACTGATTGACCCAGTAGCTCAGACTTCTTATTAACTCTTATAATTTATATTAGCCCATTATTCTTGTCTATGCTAGCCACATGGCTTGGTACCTTATTCAGCAAGGCAGTCACATCTTATTTCTTCTGTGCCTGGGTCATTACTCCAGAATGTTTCCTTCTTACCAAAATTCTTCTGTTCTCATTGACCCAACTCTATTTCCTGTTGGTTGTCCTGCCTATATTTCCTGCCAGGATACTGGTCAATCAGTTTCTTACTAACATACAACTGGCTGGGTATAAACTATTGTCCCACAACAGACTTGTGTATGCAAAGTAATGTTTCAACTATTGAGCCATATCTTAGACTCTCTCTTATGAACAATATTATGTAGACATATACACAAATATGGATATGTAAATAAAAATTACATCTTTGGTATATAGTTTCATTATCAAGAAACAAAATCCAAATTTAAACTCATATTATCTTGAGAGCCCATTTGTCTCCCCTCAACCTTTGGTTTTTGTAGTTTTCATCTATGAACTATGTAGTTACTGATGCAAATGCCAGGATTTGTAGAAAATTGCAAGGAATGACAAGTTTTTATGTCTCTGGAGTTTACTCTTGCTGAGTTGTGCATGGATTAATGAGTAGAATTCTGAAGGGAACAACCCAACACTCTGCTCAGGGAACTAGCTATTCCTTGTGGGAAATCATGAAATAAATAGGACTTTGAATCTCAAAAGAGAGAGTGTTTATATTGATACTACATGATGTAAACACCAGTTCTGTTATTTTTTGCATTAAGCAACTCACTCAGCTTAGATATGTCATCAAGGATAGAATAATTTTCTATGCTTCTCTGATGGCTGTTCTTGGTTTTCAACTTGACTATAACTAGAGTGAACTATAATCCAGAAATGGAGAGCACACTTGTGTTACAGATCTTGAGGCAAGAAGATATGTGCCTTTAATCTAGATATTGAGTCTGGAAGGCATGCCTTTAATCTGGGCCACACCTTCTACTGGAAGCCTGTAAAAGGACAATGAAATAAAGAAGGGTCTGTTTTTCACCTTTTTTGTCTTGACCTCATCAGCTCATCCATTCCTCCTTTGGGATCCCAGAAGACTAGGTGAGACACCCAGCCTTGTCTGCCTTAGCAGGTACTAGATTCTTATACTTTCCATTTATAACTATCCATTGTTGGACTGCAGCCTATAAGTCATTCCAATAAATTCCTACTATATATATTTCATGAGTACTGTGACTCTAGAGAACCCTGATGAATGTCTACTATATTTTCCTAGAATACTATGTATGAGTCTCACTTGAAAGAAATGATGTATTGGATACACATGTGAGATTGTTATCTTCTGTGTAAATAAAAATAATTTTATGAAGAAATTCTTAAATTTAAATCATGTCATATCCCTGTCATAGATATTTTAGGAGGTCAGAGATAATTTTATATTGATAGCTAGCATATCTCTTCATTGTCAGAAAGTTAAATAACTTAGGATATTGGAGTGGGGCCTGGGTGGTTCAAGAGCAGTGCAATATTCAGGTAAATAGGGATTAGCATTTCTTCAATCATCTTTATCTTCCTAACACACGTAAAAACTCTAAAATCTATAAATCATAGGTTTAGAAGACAGTGATGGTTTGTATCTCCTTCCATTCCTAATCTTTGATGAAAACTAGAAAGATAGGAGGAAATAGTTGTTTAGAGACTTTAGGAGTTGTGTCAGTGTTTAATCAGAGTAGATTTTCTTCATGGCCAGGAAAAGAATAAACAGGTCTTTCTCAGGAATGGGAAATAATGCCTTGTTCAGTGGCTTTAAATAACCATGAACTTGCAATAACTGGCTCTAGTTGTCTTTTTGGACTCTAAAAACAGTTCCTTGCCAATGTGACTATCTACTTCTGTTTTTATAGATCTGCTGATGACATAAATGGCTATGAAGAATGACTCTACAGTGACTGAATTCATTCTCACAGGACTGACAGACCAACCTGAGCTCCAGCTACCCCTGTTCATCCTGTTTCTGGTGAACTATGTCACCACAATTTTGGGAAACTTGAGTTTAATGAGTCCCATTTTTCTGAATTCAAATCTGCAGACCCCCATGTACTTTTTTCTCTTTAACTTGTCCTTCATTGACTTATGTTATTCCTTTGTCTTTACTCCTAAAACACTAATGAGTTTTGTTTCAGAGAAGAACATCATCTCCTTTAGAGGATGCATGACTCAGCTGTTTTCCTTCTGCTTTTTAGCCAACTCTGAGTGCTATGTGTTGACATCCTTGGCCTATGATCACTATGCATCCATCTGCCAACCACTTTTGTACATGGTCATCATGTCTCCTAGGATATGTTCCCTAATGATGCTTGGTTCATACTTGATGGGGCTTGCTGGTGCCATTGTCCATACAGGATTTATGATCAGGCTACACTTTTGTAATTATAACATCATCAACCACTATCTGTGTGATATCTTCCCTCTTCTCCAGCTCTCCTGCAGCAGCACCTATGCCAGTGAGCTCGTGAGTTCTGTTGTTGTCAGCACAGTAGTCATTGCATCTAGTGTCATCATCTTAATGTCCTATGCTTTGATTCTTTTTAATATCATTTAATGTCATCAGGTAAAGGTTTGTATAAAGCCATGAGCACCTGTAGTTCTCACATAATAACTGTGGCCCTATTATATGGATTTGGTATCCTTACACATATCAAAACATCACCTGATGAGTCTGAAGATCAGGGGAAAATTCTCAGTGTATTTTGTATATTTTTGCTGCCATTATTGAACCCTTTTATATACAGTTTCAGGAATAGGGATGTGAAACTTGCTCTAAAGAGAACTCTCAGGAGACTCACAGTGAGTCAAGCACCTGAGCTGTCATAGGTCCTGTCTCCAATTTGGGTCTTTGTCTCCAGTTCATTTTCTTATCACCTTCTTTTCAATATTCTCTTTCCTTTTCTCCATCTTTCTTTCTATATTCTCCTAAGTCTTTCCCTTCCTTTTCCTCTATAAAAATTCTTGATATTCTTATCTGGTGATAAGAAAATATTTTTGATCTAAGGCCTTGTCCTGAATGTGGAACCAACAACATCTTTGTACAAGGTAGAGACATAAGATGACATATTTTGAATCTTGAGACAAATCTACCTTCTATTTATCTATATACTTCTACAACCAAGGAAAGCCAGGGAGTTGAATGTTAATAAGTTTACTTGTGTTATTCTTTTCAGAGAGAAATTTGTAGAGTTCTTCCTATTGCAGGTCTTTATAAACACTTGTGTGTTGACATCTAGTGCATCAAAGGGGTCGTGAATAAACCAGGACACAGGGGATGCAGAGCAAAATCAGCAATGGCAACTGCATGCTGTGTTTATTAGCATAAGCTTTTTATACACTTAGCTTACATAAGCTCAACAAGGAAGTGAACTTCAATACACTCACAACAGAAAGGTTACTATAACAAGAGAAGAGTTGACATAAGGGTCACCATAACAAGATAAAGGTTACCATAGTAAGATAAGAGTTACCA